>VOQK01026116.1:4820-20688 GCA_015052645.1 Benitochromis conjunctus | reverse complement strand
TGCACCAACTCAAACTCTCGTTCTACTGTCTTGTATCAATAACTCATAGCACTTTAATTGGAAATTGTGCCAAACAGTTGCAACTAAGGGGTAACCATCAAAGTATTTCCATCAAGGCAAATTACTTAAGTTATACCAAAGCTGAGTACATTATAGTGGAAGTGTGATTTGGCAGCACAGTGAGATGCCAGCCTCTGTGTGACATCTCTGAGGCAGCCAGCAAATGAAAATGTGGTTTTCATGTTGATAATAAAAGTATCACATTGTTATTACTTAACCAATATTTTTAGGCCATATAATTTATCCATATAAGACATTGTGGACATCTGGATCTACAATTTTAATATGATTTAGTCACGCCAGGTGAGTTGCAGTTAACCTGTCCCAGAGGCCAGAGTTTAGTTTAAAGTGGTGAAAATGTTGTGTCAGCCTCATTATACAAATAGCAGCTTTGCCACATTTGACCTTAGAGGCTCTGGCAATCCAGGGTGTCTGCTTGCTGTAACTCTGACTTTTTGTAGCATTTGCACTTCTTGTTCACAGTGTGTTTAGCACCTGACAAGTTGTTATCTCTAACAATTAAGCTGATGGAGTGCACTGAATCTCTGACAGAGGAAAGGAACTAGTGTGCTCAAGTGTGTGTAATTGTACCTTTTAATGAATGGGATGTGGATGGCAGAACGTACTCGATTAGTCTGCCTTTGTCATCACTACTACTGGTATTTTAAGACCAGTCAAGCTGTCAACTGGGTGAACCGTTAAGTCTTTCAATCCACCAGCTAAGCTATTGGACTAGTCATAGTCAATTTAAGAGGGAGAAACATGGCACTCAGTAAATACTAACTATAAATCTGTGTGCGTGTTCGGCAACAGAAAAGGTAAGGGTTGTCCTGCCCAAAGATTCAGTCAGTAATCAATCCAGTGAACATGAGAGCCAGTGCTATTGTTATATACACACAGCAGTTTCAGCATAAATACCTGTGTAGTGACAGTGTAGGTAATATAATATTTCTTGAGGTACTACATTGATATTTAGGATAAACCTAAGCCTTTATCCGGTGTAATGTTAAGACTGGATTAAGACGTAAATAAAGGGATAGTGTTATGTGATTGAAAAATATAACTTGGAGGAAGTGAACGAGATATTACAAGAATAATGTTATGCAGTAATTGTTGGCGCTGAACAAACGGATTTAAATGGGTTTTCACACCTCCTGGTTCATTCATTGAGCTTTATAAGGCTTTTCATCATCATGTCTATGTACCCTACTTTAATTGAAAAAAATAATTATCTCTTTATTTCATAGTGTACAACTCTGCAAAGACCTTACAGAGAAAGCAGATCATGGAAGTGAAATTAAAGGTGAGTTGAGTGTGACCCTTGTTCCTTTAAAACTCTTCTTGTATGCGTCTGTCACTGTATTTTAGCTTGCCCTTCACGCACACACATCCACCTTGGGAATTCTCATATTTTGCAAAGAGAATGCAAAAGGTATAAAATTATTTACCAAAGGTGGATTAAAAAAGTTAAATCAATGAAGTTCAGAAGTGTCGTTTAATTTTTATAACACGGTTCTGTTCATGTTTAACAATGGCTTGTGTAGAACTAAGCAGCCCATGTAGAGGTTTCTGTTTGGTGTGTGCTGACACCGGTCACAAAATTTCAGATAACACTTGTAATTAAGTGATTTTATATCCAAAAGGTCAAATGTGTTCTGTGTTCTGGGAAAAATACTTTTCTAGACGTTATTCAACAACGCTGCACTGAATCACTTATGCTAATCTTTGATATGTTAAATACTTTTTACTTTTCAGTTTTTAGTTTATATTAAAACGTATTTCTCTGTTACTTGTTTTATTGTAGTATTAGATAAAACTTGGCTTGTCCTTTTGTCTGTTTACCCCTACAGACATACAGACTGCCTTATATGAGGTCTGCTGGCAAGTTGTACAGGGGAACCTCAAGTTGGATCTTGTCACCAGTGTCCTTGGGGACATGATGGTACATGTGTTTTTAGCTTGTTGTTTTCACCTCAAGTTTTTTTGTTGTTATTTTTGTATTTGTTGGTTTTTTCTTTTTACCACCTCATGGTTTAACATTATTAACCCATTAGCAGTGCATCTCGTGTGTGTATAATTAGAAAAAATATATATTTTTGTGCATAAAGTTCTGTATGTCAGCTGTATAAACACCTTCATTTTATTTAACAATAGTTTTTGCCAAGCCTAAAACATTTTGACTTATCTTTTATTTGGGGTTTTTTTCAGGATCTCCGAGAAGACATGCCATCAGTTTTAGCAGATGTGTTCAGTATACTAGGTAACTTCTGTGGTTTTGAGTTTCTTCGTTTGTTTGTTTTTTCTTTCTTTCTTTTGTTTTAATACTATAATGACATTAGCCAATTTGATATGTTTTTTTATGTTTGTTTACTTTCACAGATTTGGAGACTAGTGCACTGGAAGAAAAAAACAAACGTGACCATTACACACAGCTGGTCGGAGCATGTTTGGTTAGTATTACTTTCTTATGATAATAGAGCTGATAGAACAAATTGTATGCCACTTTCTATTTAAATTTTATAGAGGCCTCGTACTTTATTGGAGAAATGACAGTTTCTCCAATAAAGTACGAAAATGAACTAATTACTTGCTTTTTTTTTTTTTTTTTCTTCTTTCCCCCCAGTTTTTTGTCCCTGAAGCCATTCTGAAAGAGAGGCTGGATCCAGAAACTCTCGAGTCCCTTGGACTTATAAAACAAGCCCATCAGTTCAATCAGAAGATTGTTAAAATCAAGACTAAACTATTGTAAGTATAGAGATGTGATAAAGATGTAAGGCACATGCAAACAGATAAGGTGCTTCATAAGTCCTTTCAAGATTTGTGTAACATTTTTTTTTTCTTTTCAGTTACAAGCAGCAAAAGTTTAACCTGCTAAGAGAGGAGAACGAGGGCTACGCCAAACTAATCACTGAGCTAGGCCAAGACCTGTCGGGGAATATTACCAGCCATATTGTTCTGGAGAGCATCAAATCCCTGATAGGTAACAAACCGCTTTTTCATTGTCACTGCTTCACACATGGTGCTGCTGTTATCATTTACACACTTGTTAAGGGTGTGTTTTTTGTTGTTGTTGTTGTTGTTGTTGTCTCTGTCACTGTCACTGATATCCATGGCCAGAGACATTGTGTTTTCCTGTTGTCTAATATGATTAAATGATAAAGTAATTACATTTTAAATCCAAATGATCAAAGGTCTGCTTCACTGTAGAATGCTTTGCAAAATCACACTTTCTGACCATCATTCAGTGTCATGGCTCTTTGTTTTCAGCATCAGTTTTGTTAACCATTTTATAAACTCAGTACTTTTTATTAATGTGCTTCAATGTCTCTACTACATACTGGACAGTGATGCGTTTAAACTTGAATGTTTGGTTACTTTAGTGTATGGTAAATTTGATCAGTCTGAGATCAAAGGAATACTATTACAAGGCAGTTCAGATACAGAGGGGTGACCTAAAACTAAAAACCTGCATCCCTGTCTCCTACTGTAAGGAGGTCCGGTGGCTTTGCTGTTCTGTGCTATCCTTGCATTATAGCAGCAGAATTTTCTTGAATTCTCCTTTTTGGCTGATTAGTTATCCTGATTATTTTTGCCTGCAGGATGTTTCAACTTAGACCCCAACCGAGTATTGGACATAATTCTGGAGGTATACGAGAGTCGATCTGACCAAGATGAGTTCTTCCTGTCCCTCATCAAGTCCTACATGTGTGAGCCTCTCACCCTTTGCCACATCCTGGGCTTTAAGTTCAAATTCTACCAGGTGAGAACATCATAACAATAAAAGAAGCCAGACTGTGTCCAGCAGTATAGTAAATGACCTAAAAGTTATTACCTGTGTTTCAAAACGTTTCCTGTAATTGTAATGTCTGAATCATATTTATCCCTTCTATTTTCTTTGTTGATTTATGTTCTTTGTCAGGAGCCCAATGAAGAAACTCCAAAGTCACTTTACCATATTGCTGCTGCTCTTCTTCACTATAACCTGATAGAGCTGGAAGATCTCTACGTACATGTAAGGAGGAGACCTGCAAATCCTGCTAATTACTACATTAGTTATAACATCAGCTAAATCTAGGCTTATAGATCATATATGACAAAATGTGCTGTTAGTTCACATACATTAATTGTAACTCTTGTAGACAAAGCATTGCTTCTAGACTGAATTTTTTTTGCTATTGTGCTTTCCCAGCTTATGCCACTAGATGCCACCATCATAGAGGAGCACAAACGAGACATCTCAGAGGCAAAGCAGATAGCTCGCAAGCTGGTCATGGTTGTGTTGCCCTCCGAGAAAAGTGAGGACAAAGAAAAGGACAAAGAGAAGGAAGAGGAGAAAAATGACAAGGTGATGAAGGTTTTTTTTTTTCCTCATTATGATTGCATGCAGGTCTGTTCAGGATGGATGGTGAGCCAGATGTTTGCAAGTGATGGAATATAATAAGGAACTGTAGCAGAACTGTCTACCTGGAGCAGAATTACTATAGTTGTGTATTTTTACTTAGTTTTACTTCATTTACTTTCCAGTGAGTTTTGAGATTTTAGTTTAGTTTTTGTATTGTTTAAAATGTTTCTTATTAAATTAGTTTTTTATTAATTTGAGGGTTTTTGTTATTGTGATACAGACAGTCTTGCAAAACAAAGAACTTCAGAACATTGCAAAAATGCTTTTATTTTATTTTAGTAGTTCTTTAAGTGCACATTATTTTTTTTAGTTTTAAGTCTAGTTGTTCTTTTTTTCAGGTGAAGCATTTTGTCATACTCAGTTTTAAGCTTTGTTTTAGTTCACTAGATTGAAATAGAGTAACTTTGCTAAGAGAATAACAAAAATCAAATTTTATTGTATAAATGGCTTTTTTTCCCCATTAGTAGAAGAAAAGCACATTTTGAACTTTACTGTGCTAACAAGGTTTCATAGCTGCGGACAAAATAAAAGGAGATGTCAAAATATCAGTTTCCAAACTAATGTTCTTATTTTTTGATTTCTAAAATATATTCTCCAAACAAAAGGATTGATTGAGTGTGTGACAGCGTAGACTAGAGAACAATTGATGCCAGAAGAAAGAGGCAAGAAGTATGGTGTGCAACTGAATGCACTAACATCTTAGTGCCGCCTCTCTGTCAGTTTTTGTGACAGCAGCTGTGCTTAGTTCTTGTGTCTGCTTTAATTACATTAGTGAATGTTACTGAACGTTGGCATATTTAACGATAGACAGACACTTAGTTGCTCTTATTTTTTTTGTGCCTACAGCCACCTGATAACCAGAAGCTTGGTTTGTTGGAAGCACTGCTCAGGATCGGAGACTGGCACCATGCCCAGAGTATTATGGACCAGATGCCTTCTTTCTATGCCACTTCTCACAAGGCCATCGCGCTGGCACTCTGCCAGCTTGTGCACCTGACTGTGGAGCCTCTTTACAGAAGGTGCTGATTTCATGTTTCATTTACTGCACACCATGTGCAGTCAGAGCCAAAAGAATGCACAAGTACATCTTATTTTACACCTGGTTTGAATTTTTCTCAGTTTGATGCATACAGGCCCACTAGGACATGGGACATGGAGAACTGATTTGGGGAAGAAAAAAAAAAGATAAAAATAAACACAAACTTTGATATGCTGCTCTGTATTTTTTAGGGCTGGTGTTCCTAAAGGGGCAAGAGGATGTGTGATACAGCCACTAAGGAGCAAGCGGGCCCCTCAGCCTGCAGAGAGCTTTGAGGACCTAAGGAGGGACACATTTAGCATGCTCTGCTACCTGGGCCCTCACCTCTCCCATGACCCTATCCTCTTTGCCAAGATTGTGCGTCTTGGCAAGGGATTCATGAAAGAGGTACACCACAAACTACCCTCTATTTGTTTTCTACATCTGCAATGCAACCTTCATCTAATTTTGACTACTATTCTGTGTTTTTTGCTTTATTTTGTTTCTCAGTACCAAAGTGATAACAGACCTGAGGTGAAAGACAAAATGGTAAGCATAAAGTCACATGGTTGTTGCCTATAGGAACACTGATATTTATGTATTTCTATATCTTTAATGGATTCATTTTCAGTTTGGTCATATATGTGACTTTGAGAAGCTTATTAATGTTGATCATATCTTTATTGTAGGACACACTGTTGAGCTGTTTCCTGAGTATTGCAGACCAGGTTCTACTCCCGTCACTCTCTCTGATGGAGTGCAATGCTTGCATGTCTGAGGAGCTGTGGGGTCTCTTTAAACTCTTTCCCTACCAGCATAGGTAAGGACACGCACAGACTGACGCACTACACTACACATAGTATCACTCACCACACGTGGTGCTGTGTAATTGTTGGTTCGTAAACCCTCAGGCGTCACTCGAGGATGGTGTTTACCAGCTGCCAAAGAACAACTACTACACACAATCACGTTCAGTTCTTAACACAATGCTTGGTTATGCAAAGTGAAATCCGTGGCTCTATGTGCAGTCTACTTTTCTATTTCCCTAAGCAATGCAAGAATTGTATTTTTAGAGCCTTTGATGGGACATTTTCACTTAGCGCTGATAGGCACTGACGCGCCACATTCCCAGAGGATTTGTTTTACTTCTGGTTGTACATGTCAGTTTGTCAGCTGATAATACAAACTTGTAGATTACCTATGATAGTTGCACTTTGAAATACAGTGAAAGCTTCTGCATACTAATCTGTCTTGACAGTGTCAAATGAAATTATTTCCTGTATACTACAAATGGGCAGGTACTGTAGCTCATTTGCCAGTGTGTTGTAAAGTGGGTTTGTCATAGTACTAATGTGTGGATGCGTCTTAAAGATTAGTCTTATTATTAAATCTTTCAGATATGACACAGTTAATTATTTGTTTGATTCTGTGAATCATGTGAAACAAATTAGACAAATTCAAATTGCTGTCTTGATGAGGGCAAATGAGATGCATAAGAAAATTCCCACACTGCTCTGAACTGCAAGCTTGATGAACTTAGACTCAAACCACGCTTTCAAGGAAGTTGAGTTCTTATAGCTGTGAAATTGTAGATTCTTAATATGTCATACAGTGCCATTCTTACCAGTGTTTTTAAGTGTTTACCTTTGCTTTCTCATTATGTGTTCCCTAAGGTATCGGTTATATGGGCAATGGAAGAATGAGACATATTCCAGCCATCCGCTGTTGGTTAAAGTCAAAGCTCAAACTGTGGATAGGGCCAAATACATCATGAAGTAAGTTAAATGTCTTTCTGTGCTTTTCAATCATCTTTTCAGAATCTAATATTGTTGAATCTTCAAGTGTTGATCGATCTTTTGTCTGAAATCTGTGAATTTCATATTACCTTTCAATTTTGTGTGGCACATTACGAACTTCAGGAACAAATTTTGGATAACGGTTGAATGTTAATGACTGTTATCGTTAAATGACACTGAACGTGCAGGAGCAAATGAAAATTTACTGTGTGTGTATAATTGTGAAATTAAAAAAAATGTTGTTGTTGTTATTATTATCATTATTATTATTATTATTATTATAGGACATTTAATGGAAACATGCAGAGATTTGTTTGGTTTTTAGTTAACAAGTCAAGTAAAGCTTTGTGTTAAGAACAGTTAAACGTGGGCGTGTTAAACTGTAAAAGGATTTCTAAGGGGGGCTTATTTTCAATGCTGGGCAAGTAAAAACTGAAAAATAGTACTGAAGTACTGAAAAAAATCAGTAACAGTTCTTTTATTTTAAGATGACAACCGTAAAAATATTTTCCAACTCCTTTGAAAATGACAGGAGTGACAGTTTTTGCTCACAGTGCTCTTTGTGTAATCTTGTCTTATAAAATCTTTTCTCTCCTCTGTCCTTCCTTTCTTTCTTTTTTTCTCTCCCCTCTTTAGGCGATTGACCAAAGAGAACGTGAAACAATCTGGAAGGCAGATTGGGAAACTGAGCCATAGTAATCCCACCATCCTCTTTGATTATGTAAGTCCCCCTTTTTGCAATTATTTTATTTTACTGTTTGTGTCCATAAACTACAAAGAGGAACCAATCCTGCATTTTTATGGCCGTAATGAAACAGTTCTTTAGACATGTGGCACCTTTTTTCTATCCCATACAGCTGCCAGTAAGATTTTTCTTTCTGTCCTACAACAGGCTTGGTTTCCGATTGCATGTATTCATAGAATTGCTCATGTCTAGCGTCCTGCTTGCAAATTCTACATCCATTAACTAAATTTATAGCCACTTGGCAAAAACTAAATGACAGGAAGGATTTGCATGGAAAATGTGGAACTAAAGCAACATGTTTTGAATGAAATTTGTTTATACCCATACTCATCAGTAGGGCATTTTGTTCTGCATCTGTAAGGCTGATTTTAACAAGTCTGTGCGCCTCACAATATAAAACTGCCCAAATGAGCATCTCATCTGTTTTAGTCTATTCAGACACAGTTTTTTATAAGTGACAAATGCAAGGTGTGGTGTAATGTGTAATATCCTGTGTAATTGATCATTTTTCATCCTCCCCCTTCCTTGTTTTATGGCAGATCCTGTCTCAGATCCAATGGTACGACAACCTCATCAGCCCAGTGGTAGACTCCCTGAAATACCTCACATCCCTCAACTATGATGTCTTGGCCTGTATCCTACACTTTTTTCTTTTTTTGTTCTTTATTCCGTTTGTTAACAAGTGTGTTTCTGAGTCGCGAGGGAGTTGTCTGTCTGTGTTGTTCCTTTTAACTCTGTCTTCAGATTGCATAATTGAGGCTCTGGCCAATCCTGAGAAGGAAAAGATGAAGCACGATGACACTACCATCTCCTCGTGGCTTCAGAGTGAGTGGCTTCACGGTTTCATTTGCATGCAAAAGAAGAGAAATTGTTTGATATTTTAATGAATATCTGACGTACACCTGTTCTTCTGATACGCCAAGGCCTGGCAAGTCTGTGTGGAGCTGTGTTCAGAAAGTACCCGATTGAGCTGGCTGGCCTCCTTCAATATGTCACCAATCAACTAAAAGCAGGGAAAAGGTGAGTGGTTACAAACTGTTTAGTAGAGACAGCATAGAATTACTAACTTGCGAGTCCAAGGACCGTTGTTTTTTTTCTTCTTTCATATCACTTTGCCTGATCAAATATTTTTTTCATTTCAAATAACAAGAGATACATACTTGCTGTACAACTTGTAATATCATTACCCAGAAATCAGAAAAGATTTAATTAATCTCACTATTAAATAAAAAAAATCCTAAAATGTCTTTAAGTATATGAGCACGTGGTTGTTTTTGGCGGTCATTGTCTACTTTGCTTCTTATGTTTCTTATTTGAGCATATGAGGAACATCACTCTTTTTACTGCAGTTTTGACCTGTTGATCTTGAAAGAAGTGGTGCAGAAAATGGCTGGCATTGAGATCACAGATGAGATGACCTCGGAACAGTTGGAAGCCATGACAGGAGGCGAGCAACTCAAAGCCGAGGTAGGTACAGTTGTCATTTTCTAATGCAGTCTCCTTAGCAAGAGCTTTAAGATTTCCTGAACCCATTGTTTTAACCTCAGCGCAGGTACACAGATTATGATTATGATTCTCTTTGCAGGGTGGATACTTCGGCCAGATTAGAAACACTAAAAAGTCCTCTCAGCGTCTGAAGGAGGTACTGCTGGATCACGAACTAGCACTACCGTTGTGTTTACTCATGGCCCAGCAGCGAAATGGCGTGGTTTTCTTGGAGGGTGGGGAGAAACATCTTAAACTTGTTGGGCATCTGTATGACCAGGTACGCACCCTCTCACAGTAAAGCTAAACAGTTGACTGTCTTTGCATTTGACAACTAAATTGTAATGAAATTCTCTACTACACATCTAACAACAAAAACTTAAGAGACTATGTTTTATTTGTTCCTATATATAATTAATAATTTACTTTGTGCAGTGTCATGACACATTGGTGCAGTTTGGTGGTTTTCTGGCCTCCAACCTCAGCACAGAGGACTACATCAAGCGGGTTCCCTCTATCGACATCCTTTGTAACCAGTTCCACACTCCACATGACGCTGCGTTCTTCTTGTCTAGGCCAATGTATGCCCATCAGATACTGGTGAGTAGATTACTCTCAGTTTTCTCAGCATACTGCCTTTGAATTGTCTCAGTCCTTATGGACTTGATTTCCCTCATTAAAACAAAGATTTCAAAATAGTGGGTTTGAAAACTGCCTGAACTCGAGTTCATGAATAAAATGGAAATATTAAAAAAAATAACTTTGTTGTTTAAGTTCGAAGTTTTAAGGCTTTTTGCTATCGCTGTCTCTTCACAAGTTTTATTTTGCTTGAATTGCTTAAATTAAGAAATGGATACCCTTTTTTAACTTGAAAAAAAATTCAGGGTCCTTTAACGTCACACTGTCTACTTGCAGTCTAAGTATGATGAGTTGAAGAAGGCAGAAAAAGGTAATCGGCAGCAGCAGAAGGTACACAAGTATGTGGCGGCCTGCGAGCAGGTGATGACACCGGTGCACGAAGCTGTGGTATCGCTCCATCCAGCCAGGGTCTGGGATGACCTCCGCCCTCAGTTCTACGCCACCTTTTGGTCCCTGACCATGTACGACTTGGCCGTGCCACATTCTGCCTACGAGCGTGAGGTCAATAAGCTCAAGGCGCAGATCAAGCAAATCGAGGAGAACCCTGAGATAGTGAGTAGCTTGTTGAGAGTTGTTGCTGCACAGCAGATTTTAGATTTAATAGAGAAGTAATGGTTTTGTTGTGTTGCTCAAAAGATTTTAATCAGTATAATTTCCTAAGTCAAAGTGTGCCAGAATGCTAAGATAATCTTTGCGAGAGTGAAGTGCTTGTAAAATGATTGTGATCAGTAATTGAGTGTATTTTTTTAAACTGTTTTTTGTTTGATTTATTTACAATGTAGCCCTTGAATAAGAAAAAGAAGGAGAAGGAACGCTGCACTGCACTGCAGGAAAAACTACAGGAGGAGGAGAAGAAGCAGCTGGAGCATGTCCAAAGAGTTCTACACCGCCTCAAACTGGAGAAAGACAACTGGTTATTGGCCAGTAAGTGTTTTAATGTTTGGTGCTATTGATGTGTCTTTGTCAGCTTGTGCACAGTCTTTCAAAATAAGAAAAGAAAATAGTGCATCAATTTTCTTTTGACCCAAAGAGAAAGCTATAAATATAAGTTCTGCTGCATTATTTACAAGTGTTTCTAGGTTCCCGCTAAGCAAACATCCAGCAACTACATGGCTGCAGTGAGGCTTTCATAAGTAAATGTCAGCCATGTATGTAATAGTTTTTGGGTTTTTTGAAGTTCATGTTATGCTCACCTTTAACTCCCTTAAGATACAGCCAGTAACTAGTAAGTCAGTTAATGTAATAATGGGGAATAAAGCTGATGTAATGGCATCATTCATGAGAGAAGATATAATGTCCATTGTTTTACCAACACAAATCTAAATGCTTACTGACAGAATCCACCAAAAATGAGACCATAACAAAGTTCCTGCAGCTCTGCCTGTTTCCTCGCTGCATCTTCTCTTCCATCGACGCGGTGTACTGTGCCCGATTTGTTGAGCTTGTCCATCAGCAGAAGACTCCCAACTTCTGCACCCTACTGTGCTATGACAGGGTAAGAGGTTGTGCATGACAACAATATTTAACCTCCATTTTTAGAGCCTCTTAAAGCCAAAGTGCTTTAGAAAGAAAAATAATAAATATTCATAATGTGATTAATAAATTAGGCTCTAATTCATCCCGCTCTGCAGAAGAGAAGGAGTAGCAATAATCCATTGAAATAAAAAGACTTTTATCATTGGGTAGTTTTTCAACCATTCAAATGAATCATGTCAGGTTGAAGTGATATGCTAAGACGGTTCAGCTGAATGATGATGAACATAAACGCTTGAGCACTTCCCACAGTTTCCAATACTATCCATGCACATTATAATGTATAGATCATGTTGTTTTAGTTGTTAAGTAAAAACTGTCCACTGTGTCTTTGACAGGTGTTCTCTGCTATCATTTATACCGTGGCCAGTTGTACGGAGAATGAGTCTCACCGCTATGGGCGCTTCCTCTGCTGCATGTTGGAGACGGTGACTCGCTGGCACAGCGACCGTGCCATCTATGAGAAGGTGTCCATGTCTTCATGTTCTGTGTACCTGCACAATTGATTTGTAACATTTTCTGCTGCGTGTCGAGCTGGATATGAATCTTTCTTGTTTTTGTGCAATTGTAGGAGTGTGCCAATTATCCCGGCTTCCTCACCATCTTCAGAGCCACAGGCTTTGATGGAGGAAACAAAGCAGATCAGCTAGATTATGAAAACTTCCGCCATGTGGTTCATAAATGGCATTACATGCTGACTAAAGTGAGTTGCCTGTTTACCATTGCTCTTCTATTATATTCAGTCCAAATAATGTTAAGCGTAGCTCTGGATGGTGTGTGTTTGACCAAGATCTCACCCTTTTGTCTCCCCCAACCAGGCATCAGTTCACTGCTTGGAAACAGGAGATTACACCCACATCCGGAACATTTTAATCGTGCTTACCAAGATCCTGCCCTGCTACCCGAAGGTCCTTAACCTGGGCCAAGCACTAGAGTGTCGTGTCCACAAGATCTGCCTTGAAGAGAAGGATAAGCGACCAGACCTCTATGCCTTAGCAATGGGGTAACATTGTGTGCTGATCAGCTCTATGTGGAGCTTACAGTTAACATCTATCGCGTGAAGTGGGGTTATGAACTCTTTTCAGACATGTGGGAGTGGCAGCTTGTATCTGTAGCTGAGATGATTGTGTTAAAAGATGGTTGGTGCACTTGATTTTTAGCCCCAGAGTGGAGATGGTTGTTAAGTGTTGATAATTGAGGCTTTACCAACTGGTAAAGTGACTTTAAATTTGAAGAACCTAATGCCACTGAGCCATGAAAGCTACAAAACAAGTCCATCAGCTCTAATATTAAGTGTGCAGATAGAACCTGGATTTCTGTAAACATTTGAGCAAGAATCCTATACACAGTGAATGTTGTTCACTGTGTATAGGATAGGATTGTATAGGATATTGGATCAGCACATACAAGTTTTCATGCTTGTGTGTAATTAATTATTAGACAAATACACTGGAGTTTATTTAAGGTGATATTTTCCCCTCTCTGAAAGTTTAAATGTTTGCACTGCGTGACACTGAGAAGTTCTTCTAGAAGTTTTGTCTCTGCTGTTGCAAACCCTTTATGCATCTTACAGTTATTCAGGTCGCTTGAAAAGCCAGAAGGTGCACATGGTCCCTGAGAATGAGTTTCACCACAAAGAGCAGCCGGCACGCAGCGCCACACCTGCCAGTCAGCAGAACGGCCCCGGCAGCACAGGCAAGCCTGCCACTAGCACAAGCAAGACCGAGGAGGGGACTTCAGAGGATGGTGGTGAGTGAGGGATTTAAAAACGTGACAGCTACAACCTTTGTTTTTAATCTGACAAACACTAAATTCTTTGTTGTTGTGTGTGTCTGCATTATTATTTTCTCACTAAAATGCAGCAAAAAACAGTCAGTGCTTCAGTTTTAATACAAATGTCTGTAATTTTAATAAGCCCTGTCCAACTATTCTTTGTCCTTACATTTTTTTTTTATTTATTTTTTTTTTGCAGATCGGGGAAAGGATAAATCTCAGGGGACCACAAAGCCAGTGAACAAAGCCAACAGTGCAGCAGCCAAAGTTACCACCAGCAATGGCAACGGTGCTCTCAACAGGTAGGAGAATAAAACAAAGCTTTAAAAAAATCCACCAGTTTCATCGACTGCTGAAAGTTTGTGCATTTTGTTTTGTGATACAGCAATGTATAAATAAAATACAATAGAGTGTTGGATTCAGAAGTTTGCTCTGTGAAGCATTTTCAATTAAATGGGTGTGAAAAGGAAAAATGTCTCTCCACAGCACCAAAGCCGTGAAAGAACGGGACGACAAAGAGAAGAGCGGGAAGGAGAAAAAAGAGAAAAAAGAAAAGACACCCGGCAGTACACCAGAGACAAAGGTGGAGAACCGTCGGGAAAAGCAGAGAGACGAGAGGGCAGGGAAAGAGGAGCGGGTGGTGCGAGAGGGTAAGGAGAAGACCCCGAAGGCAGACAGGGAGAAAGTGAAGCCAGAGGAGAAGAGTGGAAAAGACGACAAGGTCAAAGCCGGAAACGGGGAGCCCGTTGAACCGTCCAGGGAGCGTGATGCTGTCAAGGAGGCCAAGAGCAAGGAGAAAGGAGACAGGAGTGCTGTGGCCGGGTCCCTCAAGTCACCAGGTCCCAGATCTGAGTCGGCTGAATCTGAGAGGGGTAAGAAGCCTTTCCAGTGGTGTTACACGACTCATGAAAGTGTGCAGTAACATTTTGACTGCTCTGTCAGGCCTCTTACAATGTCTGTACACTTCAGCTCATGTATTCTTCTTCTTCTCTGATAGTTTGTCCACTTGGATGCTAACATGGTTTACATTAGTGAATCACATGAATTCCCTTAGGCATTCGGTGCTTGTATTTCAACGTGGTTAATTAAATGCAAAGATAAAGTAAATGTTTAGATTCAACATTTTCTTACCCTTTGTAACGTGTTTGTAAGTCATTTAATGAACTGCGCAAATGCACAAATTAAGACCAGTGTCCCTCGGCCTGTCTCCAACAGATCACAAAAGGCGAAAGCTCGACAGTCACGCTTCCCCATCCCACTCCTCGTCTGTTAAGGTTAGTATGGCTTGAGGAAGGCTGTGCCAGTTTCTTCTCTATCTGCCGGAGCGTTCCCTGCCGTTGCACATTCCAGCAGCCCAGAAGATCAACAAGGAGAATTGTCGCACACGGAAATCCCAACCATAGCCATGGGAGTTGGAAAGCATTCCATGGACACAAGCATGATATTTTGCAGAATTGGGAGAGATCTCCTCAAGGACTTAGCCAAGAAAATATTGTGTATATTGAGTATTTTCATATTGAAATATTTACCTATTTTCATATTAATGAAAGCAATCCGTGTGCCTTGGGAAGAAAGAAATTTTTTTTAAGCATTTCTATATTCCATGTGGAGTTTTTTTGTTTTTTGAGAATAATACTCACCTGAAGAAAAAAAAAGGCTTGCCAAATAAAGAGCGCTCCATAGGCAATTTTTTTTCTAAACCCGGAGCAGTGTTTTGCTACTTGAAATGGTGCCCAAGAGTTTTTTCCCTCCTTTTCTGAGCTGTGAAGAGTTCCTGTTTTTTTTTTGTTTTTGTTTTTGTTTTTTTTATGTAAAATGTTTCGCTAACCCCGCAACGTCCCCTGGATGCAGCACAAAGATGGATGTGTCCAGCATCTTCCCTGCTGTCGGAGTTCCTCTGCTGCAGCTGAGTCCCTCTTCCATCTCCGCTCGTTGAAACGGCTTTCACACAGTCTCCACGTCCTGAGATGCAAGTCCAGTCAGTCCTGCCGAGCCGCATCTCCCCCCCCCAGTGCTATCCCTACGACTTACCAGCCGATGGGATCTTCAGTTGTACTACCTCCTGGCAAGCGATGAGTGGAAAACCAGAGCCACCAGCATCTGAAATCAACGGAGAATGTGAATGTTGCAGTTTTGAATCTACCAAAAATACAGAAGAAAATAAGCCCACCCGTGCAAAGAGAGAGGCAGTGAGGGAGAGAGTGGGCGAAGCCTGAATCGCCTGGAGCGTTGCCCAAACCACTGGAAGCTTGTGATAGGTCTTTAATTTACCCTCCCACCAGAGAAATAGGCTCCATGTGTCTTTTCCATTCCTGAACTGTAAGTGACAGCAACAGTTACCTATGTAGGGATGCAATCAAGCACATAAGAAATTGAGTGATTTGTCTTATAGACACACACACACACACACACACACA
>VOQK01026113.1:4416-19236 GCA_015052645.1 Benitochromis conjunctus | reverse complement strand
CCACGCAAACACGGGGAGAACATGCAAACTCCACACAGAAAGGCCCCAGCCTGATGGTGGAATTGAACTCAGGACCTTCTTGCTGTGAGGCAACAGTGCTAACCACCGTTCCACCATGCTGCCCATAAAACCCCCCTGTAGCAATTTGAGATACACTGGAATTATCCAATTAAACCACTATTTCTCTCATTGGTAACACATCTCGTCCATCTATAAGTGCCTCACCACACACTAAGAAACAAAGTTTATAAAATTAAAATCATGTATATTCATGAATAGTAAGACACAAACTAGTGACTGACAGGATACATCCATCAGAAAAGTGTTCACTGAGATCATAGAGCGAGGGAACTAAAAGGCCACTGTCCCGTGTTTATGCAACAAGATGCATCGCCCCCTGCTGAAAAATTTATATAGAATACAAGAGCTTTCTTCCACCAAGTGTGGACTAAATGGGGTATTAAAGATTAAATTAAAAACTGAAACTTTTTTTTTTTACAGAGACGTGACCTAATAAATATGTCATTTATCACTATTTGCCAATCACTATTAGCTAACTTTGTTTATTTAGGATTTTTTTTACAGTGTGATTCATTTTTTTCTTTGATGTATAATTAGGACAAAAATTTTAAAGTGTGTGGTTGCTTGTGGAGTTCATACAGACATACACGTGTTTTTGAATACAAATAACTCTTTTAATATACAGTGTTTCATATTTCATCTTCTTTGGAAAATAAATGATAAACAACAATAGATATTACAAAATAATAATAATTTACATTACTTTTAAAAAATTCTTTTTTAAAGTATTATAACATTATTGTTATAATACTGTATAACAGTATTATACAGCTCACACACATTTTAAGAATACTACACTTCCCTGTTTATAAAACAGAACATATATAAGGACAGGTCACACAACAAATGATATTCATGTGTAGAATCAGAAGTGCTATCATGATCATATTTTGTGTTCTTGGGTGCAGATAAGAACACTTAAACAGAATTTAACCAGATGCCTTCTTGTCAGAATTTTCCATGTTCTTGGCCTTACTCCTCATTTTACTGCAAAAAAATAAAATAAGAATCAATTCGGCTCACTGAGCAGCTGAGAGTGAATATGACGCACAGAAAAACAATACACCACAGGGGCATTTGTACTTACTCCACACACTTCATCACTATGCGGGTCAACGGCTTTGATGGGTC
The DNA here is from genome assembly GCA_015052645.1 of Benitochromis conjunctus. Taxonomy (NCBI): domain Eukaryota; kingdom Metazoa; phylum Chordata; class Actinopteri; order Cichliformes; family Cichlidae; genus Benitochromis; species Benitochromis conjunctus. Next base: position 18,024 of record VOQK01026113.1, on the reverse strand, counting down.
GGCACACACAAACCTTCCCTGAGTGTGAAAACTGTTGGGAAAAAGGATGAAAACAGTCAGTTACCGTCAAGATACAGTTTCTCTCCGTTGGGTGTCATTCCAGCGTGTTAGCTTGATTATTAACTGCAGAGTGTCCTGAGCTTGTCGTGATTGATTTTTAGTCACAGATTAAATGCTGTTTTGCTACTTAGACACACAAGGTTTAGTCAGTCCCAGATACTGGAAATTCCAAGCGCACACAGCCATTATCTTTTCACCACAAGGTTGAAAAATGCACACACAAGATATTATGTTACACAGAATTTATGACCAGACACCAGGTTGAAAGATTGGCATCATGTCTTGTTTTGGGTTTTTTTGTACATTTTTTCAGCCACATTTGCATTTCAGGTGTATTGTATAGTTGGTTAAGTTTCCTATCCACAGTCTTTCCTTAGTAATACCACTACTTAAGCTGCCCCACATAAACTGATTGAATAGATATTTATGAGCAGTCTTAATTCATTCCCTAATCTTCTTAAATGTGAGCATTTCTCTTTTTGTGTAAAAATATAAACTTTTCCATAATATCCAATCTTTTTACAGAGTAAACACAATAACTGCAGAAATGCACAACTTGCCTAAAAACTTCTTAGCGTTTCAGTTTGTTTGATGTCTATCTATTTCCTCGTGAATCTACGTGCTTTTGTCATGCTACACTTCCATATTAACTGTTATAACTCACATGATGGCATTGATGTCACAGGCGTTATTGATGGTCTGGACGGTGTAACCCAGAATCTGTTTGCAACGGGGCTGACGCTTGGCGTATCTCAGGCAGCAGCTCGCTGTAAGCACACACACACAAAGAATCCACTATAAATCACACTTTTAACTTTCTACTGGCAATATTAGTGAAGGTGCATTAAAACGTTAACTGGCATGACTTACCTGATTGTGCGCTGTCAAAAACGGTGATGAGAATGACGAGGGAGCACAGAGCTACCATGAGACACGTTTTGCTGCTTGCCATGGTTGATGAGCTGACTCAGAGCATTCACTCCGCCTTTCTGTGTCTGACGCTGAAGAGGTGTAACACCTGAAGGCAATCCGAGAGAGTGTGACAAGCACCACTCGGTGATCATTCCTTTAAGTAGGCCGCGTCTCGGAATTTCCCGTTGGGCAGGATTGTGTAATTCTTTGTGGCATTGTTGAATCACTGGAAACAGACCAGGAAACAGAGCAAATTACACCTGACCCAGACAACTTCCCTACACGTGGTGCGAGGAAATACAGTAAAAAAATAAGTTAAACATTGGCAGCCTGAACTATGAGCTTAGCGCTGGACTCATGTGCAAACTGATTCCCTGAAGCATAAATTCCAAGTAAAAACATTTTAAAACAACAAAAACAAAAACACATGTCAGGAAAGCATTATATTAAAGTAAAAGTATTATATTAAATTATGTCATTTTCTATACAATTGGAATTAGTTTTTGAAACCGATTGGTAGCCATCATTAATAATGCAAATAAACATTTTTTTGTTTTGTTTTGTTCTGTTTTGCTTGTTACCAGTTTCTATATGAAGCCTACAGCACTGCTGGATGCAGAGTGGTCTGTAGTAAGTCAAGCAGCTTAACTCTTATTTCATTCAAGGGAGACTTGACGAGAATAGCAATCTTATAAGTTTTGTACAAAATGACACAGAATCTGCTGGAAAACTTACTATAAGCAATTGGCTTTTGAACAATTTGGCTTTTGAACAAGTCATATATTAGAGCTCAGTCAGACAGGCCTATTGAGTGGTGAATGCTTGCTAGAGGTTGGTAATAGTCACTAGGTGAAATTGGTCGTAAAAAGGGTGCTTGACTGAAAACCTCCTTGTGATTGCTCATGGTTGCTAATACACTGCCGCAGTAGTTTGCATGGAACCCAGTGATTTGTCATGCAAATGCTTGCTAACTTACCACCAAGTAGTAGCAAAACTTTTTTTTTTAAATTGCAGCCACTCATCAACTGGTCCAGGAATGCATATATTGCCTTGGTGACCAGTGGCTACCATGTGGTCACTGTCTGGTCTTTAGGTCTGCATGATTGGGAATTACCAAAATGGTGTCTGACAGTAATCTCCAGTAACCACTTGCTTTCATTTGAGGGATACTCATTTGTTCCTAGGTTGCCGGGCAGTCATGCAGTCTCGGTCACAGGTGTGGTGTCTCAGTGGAAATCCAACTTCCTTGCACTGCCTTTGTTGGTTTTTCAATTGTAAGATCTTATTTTTCCTCGAAACATCCAAAGAGGATGTGGCTTGAATGTCTTATGAAGTCTAACCACTTTCAACCAGCTATTTAACAATATTGAAGGTTGACAAAAAGGCTACTTTGAATCCTTTAAGCCACTTGACCTTATTACCAGCTATTCTGAGCAAAATACTGATAAGGCCAGCTTGCAATGCCATTCAACTGCAAGCAAACGATTAGCAGTTTAACAGCGAATATTAGCATCTTGCTATCTAAAGACAAAAATGCTTTTTGTGGCACTAGTAGAATGCTACACTTTAACACCCCACTCACACAATGTACAGAATTTCCTCATTGTTTATTTTATTTTATTTTATTTATATAATGTATATAACTCACCCCCTTGCTGCACATAATGCCCCCTTTGTATATATTCACTCACTGTATATAATGTTCTCTCTCTTTTTGCACAGTCGAGGAGTATCAGGTCACATCTCACTGCGTGTTAAAGAATCTTGAAACTTGAATCTGCTGCTGGGGTTGAAAAAAATTCAGCTAAATGACAAAAACTGCAGTTCCTCTAGTGGCCACTTGTGACTAGTGTCAAGCGCAAGTAACAGCCAGCTGTTGGGTTTTTCCACTTGCTGGTAGCCAAAGTTAGAACATTTATAATCACAGTTAATTAAACCTTGCTAACAAGCTAGCGCTCTGGCATTAGGTTATTTTTTCCCATATCTACCCACTTGTGTAAAAATTATATAGCCACACCCAAATCCTGACATGAACCTCAAAAGAGAGATTAGGGAAAAATAACCTTTTGTGGTGAGGAACAAGGGTGCTAATGTTACTCTTTGTAAGCTTTATTTAACATCTGAAAGACTTTAAGTAGGCTATAGTCTAATATTTTTATTAAGACCGAGCTGGAAAAAATTAACTGTGACAACAAATTGCTAAACTTAACTTTGACTTAATTGTGCACTTAAATTGTATGAATTGTATGAATGAATACAACTTGTGCCCTTCTAGCTGTAGTTCTTTCTTTTCCTCATTTTTGCTGACAAGTTAATTAGTGACCTGTTCTCACTCATTTGTTCTCAGGCATGTGAAAGGAATGTGGGGAGGTTTGGTTCGTTTATCCTTCTTCTGTGACGCACACATCTACCTTGCACAATTGTTACAAAACAATCAGAGGATAGGAAATTAAAAATTCCCAACATAGCTCCTCTGCACCATGTGTGTTTCTCACGCAGGATATTTGAAAAGTCCCTAGAAGAAATAGTTCAGCTCAAGGAAGCGTATCTTACTGACACATATTTTAGATTGTGTTGTCTTATCAGAGATTAGAATGTTAAACAGTTACCCTTTTGTAAAAAGTCCCATACTTCACCACACTGAATGGGTAAACTGCGAGTAAATGAAGTGGTGTCCTAATTAAATTAAATAACTGAAAATAAAATGTTCATTTCTAACACTTGATTGAAAACCCTCTGCTGGCAATGACAGCCTGAAGTCTTGAACTCATGGATATCACAATATGCAGGGTTTTTTAATGCTCTGCCAGGCCTTTACTGCAGCAGCTTTCAGTTGCTGTTTGGTTTTTGGGGGGTCTTTCTGTCTGAAGTTTGGTCTTCAACAGGTGGGATGTGTGCTAAATTGGGTTAGGATCAGGTGACTGACTTCACCATTCAAGAATATTCAACTTCTTTGCTTCAATAATCTCCTGGGTTCCTTTGGCTGTGTCTTTGGGTCATTGTCCATCTGTATTATGAAATGCCCCCCAATCGATTTGACTGCATTCAGCTGGATTTGAGCAGACAGTATGTCTCTGAACACCTCAGAATTCATTCAGCTGCTTCTGACCTGTGTCACATCATCAATAAACACTAGGGTTCCAGTGCCGCTTGCACCCATGCATGCCCAAGCCATCACACTGCCTCCCCGTGTTTTACAGATGATGTGGTATGCTTTGCATCTAACCTTTCTATTCTTGAGACTTATGAGTGACTTGCACCTTCCAGTGAAACACCCGTATTTACTTGCATGCAGTCGTCTGTTTATGGTAGACTTGGATATCGATATGCCTACCTCATGGAGAGTGTTGTTCACTTGGTTGGCTGTTGTGAAGGTGTTACTCTAAACCTTTGAAATGATTCTGCGATCTTTCACCTCTGTTTTCTTGTATGGACGTCCAGGTCTTTTTGCATTGCTGAGTTCACCAGTGCTTTCTTTTTTTCTCAGGATGTACCAAATTGTAGATTTTGCCACTCCTAGTAATTTACATAGCAATTTCTTGAATGGGTTTTTTCTTTTGTCACAGCTTAAGGATGGCTTGTTTCACCTGCATGGTGTCACCTGCATAGAGAGCTCTTTTGACCGCATGTTGTCTGTTTACAGCAAAATATTCCAACTGCAAGCAAATCCTAAGGAACAGCTACAATACTGTGCAGGAGCCTCAAGCTCCCAGGTCTCAGTCAAAGAACTCAAGCTTGGGCAAGTGGGGAATTGTTTTGTTGTCCTGTATATATAAAGTGAAGACTATCAGTAACACATCTAACATCCTTTTTTTTTTCTTAAATTTCAGGGTGAATGGCAGTAAATTGCAGGCTTCAAACAGTGGTAGATCTTGTTCGCTTAAATACTCACCTCCCAAAATTGTACACTCTGAAAAGGAAACTAAAATTATTTACAATTATGCAGTAGCAAAATACTTGTTTCCTTGCTTTTCAGTGTCAAAATTGACAGTGACAGTAGCTTTTTAACATCATAAAAGTTAAACTGTTAAAACATTTTTTTCTGTTTGTAGTTTACGTAACTTTAAACTGTTGTTGGCAATCAGCTTGATGATTAAGAAAACAAATATAAACCCTTTCACTGGCTTTTTCATTTGATATGCCATGACAAAAATGTATGACATTTTGAACTACTAGTGTTACAGCACTCGGTGATGCAACTCCACAACATACTTTTAAATGACATACACTTATGTTACTTTGGCAAAGGACATGCATGCGGAAGTTGCACTACCAGCAGTGGGAGATAGTTTATCTAAAGCCAAGAAGTCAGTAGTAAGCAATGAGACGCAAAGCAAAGTTTTGGCGTGATACTGGTTTGACTTTGGACTTCATATCTTCAACAGAGTGTGATAGATAACCCCCGAGACTGCAATAGTCTTAAAAAATACATTTTATAATTTCCTCCTCGAAAAGGTCTTTGTTGTTTTTACAGTGACTGGTTGCAGTTCCTTTTATGAGGCATCAGAAGGCTGATGTGCAGTGATAAAATGTGCTGTATCTAAGCTGAAGTCTTTTCACACATTCATTATTTAGCTGACTGTTTAAGACTTAGACTACTACAGCTTTGGGCACATTCTGCTGGATGGTAATGGTGATGCCACTGAAGTCATGCTGAAACAAGAATGACATATAATTTTGTGACACCTTTTCATGGACATGTCAAAATTTACATCTTTTTGGCTCAGGAGTTCCTATCCCTAACACCCCTATTCTGTCACAGCAGCCCTCTTCATGTCCTCCTACACTACATCCTTCAATCTGCTCTCTAGTCTTCCTCTTTATCTTCTGCCTGGCAGCTCCATGCTGAACACCCTTTGTTCGATATGTCCACTATTCTTCCTCTGTGCATGTCTCACTCAAACTGAGCTGTCCCTCTGATCTTATCAATGTCTTATCAATCAACTTATAAATGTTGGTCACTCCCCATGAAAATTTAATATATTCAACTCTACCACCATGTTTCTTTTTTTGTCTGCACCACTATCTCCAAACTGGACATGGTGGTGCAGGTCTTACTACCATCTTTTACACCTTCCTGTTACACCTGTGTTGTCATTCACACACATGCTTGGATTGACTTTCATTCCTCTTCTCTCCAGTGCATACCTCCACCTCTTCAAGCTCTCTTCTACCTTCTCCCTACCCTCACCACTGTGCAATGTTGTCTGCAAACACCATAGTCCATGGAGATGCCTGCTTGTACTCAATTGTTAACCTGTGCATTTCCACTGCAAACAAGAAGGTGCCCAAAGCCGATACCTGATATAATCTCGCCCATCTGTCACTGCTGCTGCACATCTCACCACTTTCTCACTGTCCTCATACATGTCCTGCACCACCCTCACAATCTTCACCCTCATGCAGTACCACGGTTCCTTTCTTGGCTTGTGTAATATCACAATAACAGTCACCTATAGGTGATTTATATTGTAAGGTAGAGATCTTACGATCTTATACAGAAAAGACACCAATAATCAGCTAAGCCATATTTCCACATCTGTGGAGGTATGGAGGCCAAGCCTTGCAGTCACTTCCTGAGTAACTAATGTTCCTTCATCTGTCCTCCCCTCTCATTATCAAAGCACTCTTTACAACTTGTTAGCGTGTGTTTTATTTTGTAGAGCAAACTCATGCTAATCAAAGATCTTATTTCAGGCATCAAATCTATAAACAGTTTAAAAAAGGGACTGACTTTGAAATTAATTGCTGGTTATTCCAGGGTTTGGTCCTCATTTGTTCAGTAAATAACAATAAGTAAATTGTTTAAATACTTTCCATTAGATCTCATGGAATCTAGAGAACACCGTGACCGACAGTTCAACTACTCCTGAATAAAATGTATATTCTATTTTTAGCACAGCCTGGATGAGCTAAAAATAGCAACTGCCTAAGACAGTAGATATACATATCCTTGCATGTGATCGAGGTATACTGTTTCCTTGTTGGTGATGCAACTACGCGGGGAAAAACATAACAGAGATTAAAGTCCAGGTGAAAAAAACCCGCCCTCAGTTAACCCCCACTGGTCAGAGTTTGCACATACTTTGAGGTCATTTGGAGGTTTACATATGCTTTTATGTGTTGACATATTCAAAAGCTGTCTTTTAAAAAAAGAAATTTTCAAAAAAATTCCCTAGAAAGATCACACTTACCTGAGTGAAAGTATTCATTCAACAGTGGTTGCAATCTCATCGTTTGTGGTTGTATATTGCCCCTTGGAAAATAATTTTCAGGCAATAAAGTTTGCACATGAAATTTGGCAGGCGGCTTCTGTTGATCTGCCACACATATTTAACAAAAATGCAATTCATGGTAACATTTAAAAAACAACTCATAAAAGGTACACTAGTAAAATTAACAATGCAGCAAAGAGTGTGTGTGTAGAGATCCACCAGTACCTACAGTAGATAATAAAAATCTTTGTTTTGTGTTGTATTAATGTAACTAAGATAGAGAAATGCTAAGAGTTCTTTGATTTTTCTCTGATACACTTACATAGCTACAATGATGACAGCTTTGCACTCATAAATCTGAACATATATCAGAAATCAAAAGGTTAACATAGTTGAATTAATTGTTCGGACTGTACATGTCTTTGTACTGTACATGTCTTCTACATTAACTGTTTTTTTGTTGTTGTTGTTAATATGTTAATATGGTGGGCAGATTGCTTGTTAATTTTCTTTTTGCAGAAAGGTGTTAATGGTGCAGGCTGGCATTGAGATAGCATGACAGCAGCTGTGTGTTACTTAGTTAGATACACTTGTTCAAAACTTGTTACGCTTGTTAATCCTAATATCTACTCAGCTAATCACATGGCAGTAGCTTTGTGAATTTAGTCGTGTCGACATGGTCAAGATTACCTGCTGAAGTTCAAAACTAAGCATCAGAATTGGCAAGAAAGAAACCATTTACAACCATTACAGTGAATAGTCTGAAAAAGAAAGCAACCAATGGTCAGTCTGCTTCAAGCTGGTAGAAAGACAACAGTAACTCAAATAACCATTACAACTAAGCAGTATATGAATATGTATCACATATATGAACACACAACATGCCCAAGTTTTAAGGAAATGGGATAACTTTCTGTCTCTTTATATACATATGCACACATGTGCTCATGAACACTTCTAATTTTACAATTTCACAAAAAAGGTCAGTGTCAGGGAAACAGTGACTTAGAGGAGGACCCTTTCCAAAGAAAAGGAAGTAATAAGGGTAGACCCCAAGGAGTAAAATCAATACTGAATCAGAACACTGAATGTCTTTTTCGGAAGAGGGAAGCAAGACTGAGGGGCAGAGCATCCCCTTGGTAGATCCTGCACTTGATGACAGCTTGTGCTGTTGGTTTGAAGTTGGCCTCTAGTGTTGTTCGCCACATCCCCATTGAATTACTGATGAATGCTCTTATGATCCTGTTGATCTTGTACATTTCTAGGCATTCCATGATTCATTTGAGAGGCATTGAGTCATAGGCTTAAATGTAATCGATCCAAGCGGTGCGCAGGTTGGTCAGTCTGGTCTTACGGTCTCCTTGGGGATCAGGACTATCCAGCCTTCAGTTAGCCATTCCGGGTGTATCTCATCCATTGATAGCTGGTTCATTTGTGCTGCCAGATGCTCATGGAGGGGACTTATCTTCTTTAGCCAGTAGGCATGAATCATGTCAAGGCCTGGTGCTGTCCAGCTCTTCATGCTTGAGACTCTGTCTTGGATATCTTCCACTGTGATGGTTACTGGATCCTGTTCAGGGAGGTTACTCTGGTCTACTCTTAGCTCCACCAGCCACTGAGCATTGTTGTTATGGGTTGCATCCTTCTCCCATATGTTCTTCCATTATTGCGCTATCTCGAGCTGTTCTCATATTCCTCAACTGCCACTGAGAGTACACCTTGAATGGTTCAGTGGAGGAATTCTGGTTTATTCTCCTGGCTTCTATCTCTCTGGTATACCTGTTCAATCTGCCCAAGGCTGTGAGCTTTTAAACAGTGAGATTTTAAACAGGGCATTCATGCTTGAAAACCCTCCAGTGAGGCTGAATTAAAACAATTCTGCAAAGAAGAATGGGTCAAAACTTCGCCGCAGAGATGTGAAAGATTAATTTCCAGGTACTGGAAATGCTTGATTGCAGCTCTCGCTGCAAAGGGTGACACAACCAGTTATTAGATTTAGGGGCAATTACTTTTCACAAAGAGCTAGGTAGGGTTGGATAGCTTTTTAACCCTTAATAAATGAAAACATAATCATCATCATATTTACTTGGTTTGTCTTTGTCTGACATTGAAATTTGTCTGATGAGTTAGGTCCATATATATTTGGACACTAAAAAGTTTTGTTTTTTTATCTGCTTACTGAAACATGTTCCAATTATAGTTATATAATACACATGGACATAATGTGTAGACTCCCAGCTTTCATTTGAGGGAATGACATTCAAATTGGATGAAGAGTTTAGGAGTTTCAGCTCCTTAACCTGAGCTAAAACAGGGAAAGAAAGTAATTGGTAAGTTGACTCAAAGACTATTTCCTGGGAAGGTGTGGGCAATTCCTTCTTATGTCATTATCAATTAAGCAGATACAAGGTCTGGAGTTGATTTGAGGCGTGGTGCTTGCATGTGGAAGACTTTGCTGTGAACAGACAACAAGGAGCTCTCCATGCAGGTAAAACAAGCCATCCTTAAGTTGCGAAAACGGGGGGATAAAAAACATCTGAGAAATTGCTACAATAGTAGGCGTGGCCAAATCTACAGGTTGGTACATCTTGAGAAAAAAGAAAGCACTGGTGAACTCAGCCACGCAAAAAGACCTGGATGTCCACGGAAGACAGCAGTGGTGGATGATCGCAGAATCATTTCCATGGTGAAGAGAAACCCCTTCACAACAGCCAATCAGGCGAACAACACTCTTCAGGAGGTAGGCATATTGATATCCAAGTTAACCACAAAGAGAAGACTGTGAAAGTAAAAATAGAGGGTTCACTGTAAGGTGCAAGCCACTCCTAAGCTGCAGTAAAGTCCTGGCAGAGCATTAAAAAGGAGGAACCCCATCATAAGGTGATGTCCTTGAGTTTAGGCTTCAGGCCTTTATTGCCATCAAAGGGTTTTCAACCAAGTATTAGAAATGAACATTTTAATTTCAGTTATTTAAATTTTCCAATTACTGTTGAGCCTCTAAAATATTGGAACTAGGCTTGCTTTAGTTCCTCTCCTTTTTATGCAATCTTTTTGCTCAACCTACTGAATTAAAGCAAAAAATTTGTACTTCAACTACATCTGAGTTGTTTCATTTAAAATTCATTGTGGTTAGGTACAGAATCAAAACTGGAAAAAAGCTGTCTCTGTCCAAATATGTATGGCCTTAACTGTAAAACATGTAAGTGTGACAAATACTGTATGTATAAAAATAAGAAATCAGAAAAGGGCAAAGAGTTTTTCATAGTAGAATTTCTACTCTAGACCCTAATCTAGACGTCTGAGGTTTCAGAGGTTTAGAAATGACATCAGGTGCCAAGGTTGGGAAAATGCACTTTGATCTTAATCTTAAATTATTTGCTGTGTTGACAAAGATTAAAGCTTGCATTAGTCTGTGTGAAGGAAGTCAATATACTTACTGTTAAATATTGTCCTTAAGTAATAAAGTTATTGAATAACACACAAAAAGGTTATTCTAAGCTCTTCCTTCAAATCTCCTAAGGTTCCTTTCTTGAACAATACTCACTGAAGCTCAAACTTCACACCTATTCCTGGACTTTAACAAGAGCCAAGATTTTTTTTTCTAAAGGAAATCCAAATAACTGTAATTGTATATGCATCAAGATTAAACTTGTTTCCGGAAATTTTCAGGGAAATTTAATCTACTGAGTTTACAGATAAACAGAATGTTCCACATTTATGCCATGTTAAATATTGTCCTTGTGTAATAATGTCACTGAACAACACACAAAAAGGTCATTCTAAGCCCTCCCTCTGAATCCTCTGAGTATCCTAAATTATACTTCACACTTATTCCCGGACTTCAACAAGACCCACAACTTCTCGTGTTCAGTTAAAAATGACGCTACTTTGTAATCTTATGCTGGGACTCTGTTGCCTGGCCATCATGACAACAAGAAACCATATATGCAAAGGTGCAGGTAAGCTTTTGTTTGAAACATTCTTAGTTTATAATGATAAGACTAGTGTTTTTTTCTCAACTTGGTAAGCTATGTAAATTCTATTATCTTGATTTAACTCAGCAGAATGCCTTGAGAAACTATTTGTTTAAATCTGAATTAATATATGGATGCAATAGATGTATATAATATGAAAGACTGGTCAGACTGCTGGAATTGTGCAGTAGTTTTGTGGTTGTTTTCTTATGCCTTTAGGTTTCTTTTAATATGATGTGCTATTTATTATGTGTTGTTATTGCTTGTTGCACGTTTGGAGTATATAATTACTGTACCTGTGTTGCTATCAGGTTTACTGCTCATAAATAACAAACTAATCTAACTAATGTTGGTCAGTCACTATGGCCATAATATGATTATAACATATGACAAATTAGATGTAAGGTAAGAAATTGATTTCTCGTACATGAAGTTGCACTATTATTCAAAAAAAAAAAATGCAATTCACCAGATTTTTGGTGCAAACCAGCACAAAAAATAGAGCACACCAACATGGTCAGCTATTAGCTGACAAGAGTCAAAACAGAGCTAAAAGAAGACTGAATATACTCACAGTTGACAAAACACCAGACAAAAGACTCCACTGAATTCATTCAATATCACAGATGCCCATAATAAAGTCTTTATAGGTGTTATGGGATGTTAAAGTTAGACATTTGCTGACAAAAACATTTTTCGTGCAATTTTGAGTCCAAAAAATGTTGTTTGTATCTGTTTTGTCCAAACAGAGCATGTGCAACAACACATGTTGATTCAAATATCAGATGACTTTTCAACCCATGTGTGCATGTTTATGTTTGTACAGGGCAAAGGGGCTGCTTTACATCATACACCAAACCCCGTGCTGTGAACATTATTCTGAGACACAGACAAAAGGTGAAGCTTTGCTGGAAGCAGGGGATTACCGACCGGTGTAACATTGAAGCCATGTAAGATGAGACTCCTGTTTTGTGCTTTTGTGTGTTTGACGTTGAACTAGAGTTCCTTATATCATTTCCCCTCCATGTCCTTCGTTTCCTTTCAAGACGACCTTATTCCCAAGTGTTTCAAATTTCCAATCCTTCACCCGTACAACTGAAGTTGTAATGTTAACAAGTTAATGTTCTTTCTGTTTTTCCTCAAGTGTACTTAAATGGAGACATCGGTACATATGTGTAGATCCTAAACCCTGCAAGATGCACAAACTAGTTGAACGCTTGTGGTAATGTGGACACACACACTCACACACACACACACGCACACACACAAACCTTTTGAGTGGCCTGTAACACATAGCAGCCCTTAATATTTGTCAGATACTTCAAATAAAAACAACAAATAAAGAGCAAAAACACAATTCAGATTACCAGTTCTGTGACATGAGGTCGTGGAAGTGAGATCTAGCAGACAATCAAAGCAGCCGTGACAATATAGTGATTGCAAATGAGAGAAGTGGAGGTATGCATTGAAGAAAAGAGGAATGAAGAGTCAAGTTAAGAAAGGAAGACAAAATAGAGATGTGTGAATGAGAAGGAGACGGGAGTAACAATAATACTTAAAGGAGTAGAGGTACAGACCAGATTGGACAGGCTTAGAAATGAGAAGATCAGTTTGAGAGCTCAGGTCAAGCAGTTTGAAGACAAAGTTCGAGAGGCGAAGTTGAGATGGTTTGGACATGTGCAGAGGAGGGATAGTGGATAATGAAATGAATATGGAGCTGCTACACAGGAGGAATGGGGAAGACCTCAGAGGAGGTTGTTGGATGTAGTGAAGGAAGGCGTGAAAAGGTTTGGTGTGAATCAGAAGGTATTAAGGATATAGTGAGATGAAGGCAGATGATGCACTGTGGTGATCCCTAAAAGAAGAAATCAAAAGGAGAAGATTTGTCTATGTATTGTGACTTTTCATTAAGATGTTTTCACAGTGACTGAAAATAGAGCTTTGGATGAGAAGCTTAAGAAGATTCAAATATAAATAATCAGATTAAAAAGCAAAAATATTTCACTTGAATTTACCTTGAACTACAGATCACTGTAATATCACAAGTCTATGAAAACAAAACATATTTTAATTGATTCTTGAACAAGGACCTTGTATGTTGAACAAGAACCTAAAGATAAAAATATAATTGTGATTTTTTATTTCTATGCAGCAACGGGAAAGTTCAACAAGGAACGAGAAAGAACGGCTAACTTTGCAGGAAGAAGAACAGTATCTGAACATCTGCACAAAAATATTTCCTTGCTACAATCAGCATGCCTATATAGCACTTATTCTCAAAATGTGTTTTGTACATGTTTTAGCTAAACAAATTAAACAAAAATTTTTTTATAATATAATAATAATATCTGAGATCAAGATGACAGGTTGCACTTTGTTCAGTGCTTTGTACATGTAAAAAAAAAAAAAAGAGGTTTTAAAAAAAAAAAAAATAAACAAAAAATTAA
>VOQK01026112.1:64028-76468 GCA_015052645.1 Benitochromis conjunctus | reverse complement strand
CTCACCCGAGTGAGATTATGGTGTTTGCTTTTATCTGTCAGAGATCAATATTTCAAACGTCCGATAAAAGAGGAAATTGAACTGGGAATAGACTGAAGTGCTGTAAAAGTACAAAGCACAATTATCAAAAAGCACTTAAACTGCCTAATAGGATACACATATTAAAAATGCTCAAATGGATGTTCCACAGCCATAATGAGAGCCGATTCTCGTCCTCCATCCCCACTATCCCCACTGTGTCTTTGATCACAACGCAGTGCCCTTCTGCATGTAGTCACCGTGGTCAATGCACTCTGGGTAGTATATGGAGCCCTGGAGGCTATGTACACTGTGTTTTAACACACCGCCATTAGGTGTGATTGGGCACTTTCGGCCTTTTATGGGAACTGCATTACAGATTTAAACTTTGCATAAGAGCGCTAAGTCTGGGGATACAAGGACACGTGAGAGGCCCACAGAAACAAACAGAAAAGAAGGTGAGTCCATAACTCTCTTTTGTTAGAGGCACATCACTCAGTTTACTCTGTAATCGTCACCCTGTTGCCAGGAACTCTACTTCATGGCATAAGCACAGCACACCATTTGACTGGTAATGGCTTTGAGTAGCTCAGCGGATAAATCTGGCTGCAAAGTTGAAAGTTCACCTCCCAGTGCGCAGCGGGCAAAGTTTAGCACTGGCCCACTTCCCTTGACCAACTCACTATTGATATATTAAATATAAGGAGATATAGGTTAATATCACTGCATTATATGCATTTAAGTGTTTTTTTTATTTATTTGTGCAAAAATATATATAAAAAAAAAAATAAAAAGAGGAAAGACAGTAACAGAGTAAGTCTGAGAACATATATATACTGCATTGGCTAATGAGGTGAGCAGAGGGGCTGGGAATATCAGGTGATGTAGGAGGAGTGGCTGCGAGAGACCTATGAGAATTACTTCTGGGAACACAGACAGTCACTACTTAAAATCACTGACAGGTGAATAACATTGATAATCCCATTACATTGATGCTGGCACTCAAGCAGATGTTGATTTATCATGTAACGACTGTCTAAACTTTGTTTCAGAGCAAGCACATCCCCTTTAAGGAGTCCCTGGTGGGTGTTGTGTGGTCCTGCAGGGCAGTGCGAACAGAACAGATATAAGTGCTTACCTTGCCCTCCAAACTCAGATTATTCCAGTTAATTATTTCAGCTGAGCATTCGTGAGACATTAAAGTCAAATTGTATTGCACTGGGACTCCATTTAACATAAATTAGCATAAAAACATTTTCAGTGTACAGGGTAGTCCGATAGAGTCAGTCTAGTCTTTGCTCAATATTTCTGAGAAATATATGATTGCATACACAGGAACTAAAAAAGCCCTTTGAACATCCATGGCTAGGTTTGATCACTGGACTCATATCCAATGGTATTTAGCCCAGTAGCCACTTACTGTTAAGCAGTATGAGTAGTCTGGGAATTTTTATAGATTGCCTTTCATTTGTTCAAAAATGCCAATTACAATACTGTGTGGTCTAAAAATGAGAAAATGAGCTGCAGTTCTCTGGGTGAAAAAGTCTTGTTGATGCCAGAGGTGAGAGAGTGCTTACAGGAAGGCGACAACAACTTGATAAACAATGTTACAACCAAGACATGCAGAAGAGCATCTCTGCACACACAATATGTGAAGCTCATAAGCAGATGGGCAGCAGAAGACCACACTAGGTGCCAGTTTAGTCAGCTAAGAGCAAGAAATTGAGGTATTAATTCGAACAGGCTCACCAAAATAGGACAGCAGAAGATTGGAAACAATGTTATCTCGTGTAGTACGTCTCGATTTCCGCTGTTGCTGCCAGATGGTAGGGTTAGAATCTGGCATAAACAAGATGAAAGCATGGATCCATCCTGCCTTTTGCCAGCATTTCAGGCTGCTGGTGGTGGCGAATAGGGAATTTTTTGGCACACTTTGGGCTCCTTATTACCACTTAAACATGGTTTAAATGCCACAGCCTACCTGAGTGCTGTAGATTACCATGGTAATTGCTTCATGACCACAGTGTACTTGTCTTCTGATGGCTGCTTCCAGCAGCATAACATGGCATATTACAAAGCTCACATCCTTTCAAAGGATGACAATGAATTCCCTATACTCAAATGGCCTCCACTGTCACCAGATCGTCATCGACCTTTGGGACGGATGATGACCACCGACCACAGAATCATATCAACATGATGTAATATCAAAATTGAACAAAATCCCAGATAAATATTTCAAGCAGCTTATTTAATCTTTATTCTGAAGACAAAAAAAAGTCCAACCTGGTATTAGCAGAGTGTACTGAATAAAGTGGCCACTTGGTGCATGTTGTCACTTCATGATGAGAGTCTTATAGTTTCACTTAGTAATGCAACATTTAAAGTGAGAGTTAATGGATACTGATTTTGAGAAGGTCCTTTTGCTATTATCTCGCGTCATTCTAGAGAAAATAGGAAATCTCAATAGTTACCGTTTATTATATTTGGAATATCCCTTTAAGCAGAGAACAGAAGATGAGAAAGTGATGCAGGTTTCCATTATGATGATATGGAAGGCTTGCTTTTACTGATATCCGGGAATCTTCAGATAAAGACATCCTATTACTCCTTGACATAATATGATATGCCAGCCTATTCTTCTCCGCCCTATCTAAATGATCCTTCATTAGACGCCTGATCAATATGCTTTCTTGATTAAGTGGGATGAGAGACACTCATTTTATTTTAAAGCATTTTTACAAATCAATGGCAAGATTATCTTCCAGCAAATGAGAGCGATGCAAGGCCGGCGTTTTGAACGTTGGCCAATAACATCATCTCTCACCATCTTGTTTTTCTTCAACACCCACACACACACTTGCATATACATTCTTATACAATGACTCACCACTTTAAGTTGAGTAAACATCCAAAAAGTGACACATAAACACAGAGATGCAGACAGAAGGAAGTTGCAGAGTGCATCATGGAACCTGGTAATCACTGCAATATAACTGCAGACAAAGCTTTTAATCGGGAATTGTAACGCATTAGGTAAATTAGTTTTTAAAGATTTAAGATGTTTAAAGATTTCATTTGGAGATACCTCCGATTCAAAGTAGAGGAATCACTCGACTGATAGATGTGGAGTAGCTGTAAAATGTGTCGACAATGCAAAGCAGGCATCACTAGAGAACAGTGTTTGCCTTCCATTTTCTCTGGGCATGTTCTTAACTCATCACACTGATGGTGCTGATGTTGTACTCCTGTAACATATCACATTATTTCTGTGCCATTTTTTAGCTTGTACACACACAATAGTTGTACTCTTTAAAGAGGGTTCCACTGCTGCACGATCAGTGTCCTGCTCATAGGCACCTTGATTGTACTGTTTTATAATATCTTTTAAGAGTTACATCTGAAGATCCATGCATATTTGTGCCAATGAATAAAGAAGTAAAATGGTAATTAACTTGGGTTAGAACTACTTGAAGAGCTATGTTGCATTGTGTGTGTTCCACCTACATTTAAGCATCACTGACCAGTTTTCCAATATAATCTGCAGCCATTAATGATTGTTAGAGGTGTGAGAAACTGAGACTTCCTTCCACAACAGTCAAATATTGACAGCTATTTATGTAGAGCGTTGAACACGTCTGCAGTGTCTCATACAATGTTTCACAAAAGAAATATAAAATGAAGTTAACTTAAGTAACTTAACTAGCTCATTTTAGCTTGTTAACACTATGGATAATTCTGTATGCCAATTATAATTGGGGTTTTTTTTTTTTTGTAAACAGATATCAGCGGTGCAAAAATAATGAGTAAGCAGGACTATATGACAACTTTGAAAACATTAATGGTGAATCAGGACCTTGACCAACTCTATTCAATGTACGTCAATTTAATTTATAAATAATTTTTATTCATATAGCACCAGGTAACAGTGACATTCACTTTATATTGCAAGAAAAAGACCGCGAGATATTAGAGCGAGCGAGCGAGCGAGGACCAACGATCCCTTATAAATATGCACTTGCCCGCTGTTGGAATGAAGAACTGCCTTTTAACAGGATGAGACCTTTGGCAGTACCAGGCACTGTGAGGGGAAGCTGTTTGCTGCGACCGGCTGTGGAGTGAGGGGACAGAATATAGCTAAGAAAAGCATAAAGGAAAGACACATGAAACAAACAACAAGATGACCAAACCAGAAATCCTCAAATTGGAAAGAGAACAAAAGAAAGAAAGAAATGCAACTCCCCATTAGGTCAATAATTACATAGTCTTTCACTGTGATGACAGTGCACCTGTTATTCATTAATGAAAAACAGGAACAGTGAAAACCACCTAAAACCACTTGTTATTTAGGTGCATACTCAAATAGCCAAACACTTATATGCATAAAATGAGTCTTGATCAAGACAGGCTATCATTTACGCGGGCTACCATATCTTACAAACAGTTGCTGCTTAGCAGAATCTACTTAAATATATAATCTACAAAAAAATACAATAAATAAAAGAGTCGCAGGAAATCAGAGAGAACCTTGTTATTATTAGAATAATCCAAGATGTTCCAGAAGTTAAGTGCTTGTAGGCACAGTCACATCCGAGTTGCCTTTTCAAGAAGGGGAACGATAAGAAAAAAAAAGCCCATGAAAGGAATTTTTTTTTTTTCCATTGTTCTGAGATCCAGTATTTTATGGGCTGATCCATTAAGTGAGACCACTTGCGTCACTTGAGAGACTTCAATTAACCCCTGGGGCAGTTTGGTCAGTCGCTCAGTGACTCTGGCCACAGTATCTAAGATGTTGTAGTAGCCAGCTGACAGTGAGCTAAACAGACTCAATCAATGCCTGTAAAAGAGAGCTCAAGCAAGATGGTGTGTTGCCACCCGCTGCACTACACTGGTCCACCTTCTGGCGCCCTTCAACTTTAATTTTTTCCAAGATTCAAATCACATTTTTGATATTTGCTTTATATGATAGAAAACTGAAGAGAAAACTCTTCAGGGAAGAATTAGAGCGTTTGTGCTAGCCTCGAGGGCACCGATCTGGGGTTCAACCTAATTTGGAAAAATAGAAAGGTCTTGCTGTGTTATTATCATTTGTGCTGGTGCATTTGATACTGGGCTGCCTCTGGGAGTTGAGCAAACAGACGCCAATGGCAAAAGGCGACATCTTAAAGAGATATTTCAGTTTTGTGGACTGTTTTCACTTAAAAGTTTGGGAGCATATAATCTCCAGCATTAGCTGCCCAAAGGGATCCAACCAAGCACACACACAACACAGACACACACTTGATTTGATCACAGAAATTGTTGTAGATACATACCAAGCTTCTTGTAGAATAGTAAAGGCTACTGTGAGCATTACACTACACACAACTCTGGTTAGGTTTCTGATTTATAAAAGGTACTTTTTCATACTGTCATCCTACTTATAGAGAAAAGTGATCGTGTATAATGAATTGGGACAGATCAGTGTGGGAAAATTCAGCCCTCAGTTCAATAAATTCAAACAGCTCCATGTTATGAGACGTGGGATAGTGCAGCTTACACACACTGTCTTGCCCCTGCGAGGATAATTCATTAACTTTCCTAATCCTCTCATGTGGTGTTGCAGCAGAAAAAAAGATGAAAAGCTCGCTGAATATCAAAAACAACGATTTCTGAGCCCCTCACCATGGTCCTCACACTCTTTCACAAGTGTCTCTGAAAAGGGGATGCTGCATGTTCGACGCATGCCTGTCCTGTGTTAATGAGCTTCGAAATACATTTTCGGCAGCTTATTGCTGCCGCGCACCGCTGTGGGATGAGAACAGCTCAATAAAATATACACAGGAGGTCGAAACGGTAGGGAAATAAAAACCCCTTTTTGACAATGTTAAGCCTCGCAGCTGCTTTGAGGCAACTGAAGGGTTTTTATCAGCTCTTCAGATGTTGGATCATAGGGCGCAGAAAGCTTTCCAAGGGTAAGCAAAGTCAGGGGAGTCAGTACTGTACCAACATATGCCTGTGCACACATGATTAAAACGCATGTTGTGGTGTCTTCTGTCCATCTGCACTGATGTGAGCCCATTTTTTCTTGCACAATATATTTGTTAACCATGGAAACTAGTGTCTTATAATTACTTTAGAGAATTAAACTGAGCTAAATGTTGCCATTCTAATGTATACACTGAAAACACACAGGAGAACTCAAACAGTTTTCAAATATGTGTACTACACACTCATAAGGTAAAGTATAAATACACAATATCCTTAAGAGTATTTTACTTTTTTTGTTGTTTTTTTTGTTTGTTTGTTTACTGATGGTGTGACAGTGTTTGGCAGTTCTGCTTTAGTGCCTTTTGAGAACCAGCCCACATTTTTGCAGGTTTTTAGATTAAAAAAAAAAAAGATAGAATCTGTGAAATACATCTACAAATAATCACTGATTTTATTTTTCACAATAGCTGTGATCTATATCTATGGTGATCTATAGTCACTGGTGCGCATAACTTTTTTTAGTGAGCTACTCAGGTGAGTACCAGGAGATGATGTTTGGTACTTACCCAATACGTAGCGTGGTCTTAATAAGTGCAGTCTTCCTCACTGTCCTCTGCTTTAGATTCTTGCATGGTAGATGATGAAGATGCTGCAGATGCACCTCCCTGTGCTTGGTTGAGCCTCCAGTTAGCCGTCTCCAGCCACAGGTCAACAGCTGGCTTTGGGTCAAATGTCTCTGTGGTCTGCTTTGACAGATGAATGTGCATCCGGGCTGAGAGATGAGCATGTATCAGAGGAGATCTGTACTTGGTTTTCATCAAGTTGAGATGTGAGAAGCCCCTCTTACAATCTGAACTGCTTAAAGGCAGTGTAAGAGACAGCTTAACCACCTTGTTGATGTTGGAGAAAGCACTACTTGTATTTACTATATGGACCAAGTCATACACAGGAGAGGCTCCCGGGCGTTTTCCTGGCTGCTTTAATCGCATCCAATCTGTCACAGTGGTGTCTTTGTCAAGTTGCAAGGTGACCTCATATTTTTTGAGAATGCTGCAAACTGTTGTGTTTCCAAAACTGTGGAGGACTTGCATTTCCTGAGGTCATGTTGAAGGATCAAATACTAAGAAATAACCACATGACTTGAGGGAGTCATATCTGATTTCGAACTCTTCAATTAACCCCATGAGTAAGTTGGTCTCGTCTCTGTCAGCATCAGCATTAGAAACAGTGCGTGCTTTATAGTGGCCTTCACGATCAAGCAGAAGGGTAAACTGTCCAAAGGCCACTGTGAGTGTATCCTTACACTCTCCAATGATTAGCTTTTCCTTCTGAAACCTAATGGATGTGGTCTTTAAAATGTTGCCAATGTCAAGCATGTTTGACAGAAAGCATTGAAAACGCTCTGTGCAGATATGCTGCAAGTCACTGTTATCACTCCTAGCCAGTTGCATTGTAATGGTTGGCAATAGTCTTGATATTTTTAAGTGTTTCATGCCTCCATGCAGACCACCTGATATTATGAAACCTACCCAGTTTCACAAAGGGGATCCCCATTTTCTTCACACATCTTCTTGGGTGCAGCAGTTTTTTTGGGGGGGGTTTGCTCCACCTTTTTGCAAATAAAACTGCAGCAGCTTGACCACAGAGCGATTAAATGTCTCACAGTAAAGAACGTTGCGATCAGCTGATTTTGAGCAATTCAATCCAGCGTGTGTGCCGTATACAGAATTCTGCAGCAAGTTTTGGCACAACGCCATTGTACAGACCCACATTGACAGCAGCCCTGTCTGTGCACACAGCGACCAACGTTGTTGTCCAGTCATCCAAGCAGGAAAAGTGCCAGGAAAAGTCTCACAAGTCCGTCTGTTATGGCCTGCGCGGTTCGGTTCCAGTTCAACCAGTCCAAGAAAGTCCGAGGTAAGCTCTGTGTTGCTGCACACAGGCACAATGTAAACGATTTCCAGCACAGTTTTTTAATGTCCTCAGATCCATCAAAAAGCAGCCCCCAAAGTTCGTCAGACTGCAATTTAGCTCGTAACTCCCCGCTGATGGTGCGAGCGATGCTCTGCTCGATCTGTGTGCCCCCTTCACGTGAATGATATGCACATCCGACATTTACTCCTAGCCGCTTCATTAAAGAAATATCCTCAGAATAGGAAGACATGGGACGTGCCCGTTTAGCTTTACGGAAGGCGAGGAGAAAAATATTAAACAGAGCTAGCTGCTGTTCTTCATTTGTTAGGGGGGCGACTGGACGTTTCTTCTCGACTAGCTTGTTTGCTAGCAACGACTTGCGCCACATTCATGTGCTCCTTCCTCTTTTCATGTTTCTCAAATAAAGGATGGTTAAAATTCTTTGAGCCTTTAAAAAAATGCACCTGATGTTTCTGCTAAATGTGGATGCGAGCGGCAAATCTTGCGCCACATTTTAGTGCGCTCATTGTTAGCTTTAAGCCACGGCACATCTTGGAGCCACTTTCCGAAAAAAAGTATTTTCTTCGGCTCCGGCTCGTTTCATAGCTGGTCGCGAAACACCAAAGAAGCTGCTTAATGTCTGTTGCTTTTTGGACATTTAGATGGTGACAAGCAACACGTGTAAAGTTAAATGAGATGGTCAAGTACGCAAAGGCGCTTGGTAACAACAAGCGTCACTACGCGGTCCTAATTTTCTGTCGCGCATGCGTACATGCGTACCAATTATGCACACCCCTTTCTATAGTGCCCTTGCGTCATTGGTTCTGATTTCAAATCCAACTATTTTATGGACTACTCTTCTTTCAGTGAAAGTATGTGGAACTGGTTCTGGACTGAACTAGTGAATCCCCTATTGTAAATTGGTGCCCTACAAAACATAATAGGTTAATGATGCTCTTTGGTCTTGAAAGTAATGCTGGGTTAGATTGCTTCTATGACTAGAAATCTAGTTAGTGACCAATGCTAACATTTGCATCTTACATTAGAGCCTATAAACAATTTCTGGTCTCGGAAAGGCTACAAAGAGATCCTCATAAGATATCATGTGTTGGTCTTATCATTACCTCATGTATACTGTAAGACCTTACAGAAAAATGCTAAACTTGATTACCTATATGTAGTAAGTGCTTCTAGGCCAGGTAAGGTATACTATTTTCTGTATCTCAAATCATATGTTTCTAATGAGTTAATAATTCCTGAAGACAGTGAGAAAACAGGTTTGATGTGACAAAAATATAATGCACATCAGGTATGGACAATCTGGTATAATTGCAGGTCATTGTTGAATATAGTTACATAGTTGAAAAAACATCCCCAGACCTTTTGTAGTTACCCAGAGGAGGAGGAAATGAGTTTATTGATGCATGCTTCTGTCTGTGTAGATAGTGTTATAAAGGAGTGGTCAAGTAACAAAAGAAGCTCTCAGACAAATGTTAAAGGAGTGCTCTATAATGACCTTGCTCTCAATCCATGGCGTAGGTTAATGACTTTGTACCTGGCCTAGGCTCTTAACAGTGATTTTTCAGAGGCCGCTGTGTGATGTATGATTGTATGATTCTTTGGGGTGTGTATAAATTAAAAGAATGCCATCTTGTTGACATTGCGGATGATAAAATAAGAGGCACTTTAGTTAATTCCTCTGATAAACCGCATAGCGGATGATAGAATCAAAACCACTTGTGCAGGTCGCTGTCAGAATCATCTGTCTAGTTGGTCCATTAAGGCGGAGCGTGTGGGCTTCAACTCCCTGCCAAGACAGTGTGAACCTCCCCTATCCTAAACATGCACTATGAAGATGAGGGTTCAGAATCAGAGTACCCTATGGATAGAGTCAAATTGGAGTCAGTGTCTTTATGTTTATATGTGTTCTGCAGATGACACACATTGTAAGACTGGTTGGTAATGTGACAGTTAATTCAAGTCATTGAATTTTATGCGGCATTACTCTTTATTTATGAAGGTGCAGTTACAGAGTTTCAGTTGCTTTTCAAATGTGAAATAATATTGACTTAGTGAGGGCAATATCCTGGCAGTACTCATAGTGGGTCCTCTGCAGAAGGACTCTGTTTTTGTTGGGGTTGTAGCGTCTCTAACATTAAAAATGATGTCATTGCATCATTGCAATAAATAAGTGGGTAAATATGTGGACAGGAAGCAGGATAACGGATATCAGCACTTGCTGCACCCCATTAGTTGTTGACAGCTTCTGCAAGAGAAGCAGGCCGGAATATGTGGCCTGTAATTCCGTCTCATTACCACGCTAGTCGGCACTTCCTCCCCCAGACCTTTAACTCATCTCTTATAGTTTGCCTGTCGCTGGCCTTTGTTTTATTGCAAACTAACTTGCGTGCTATGATGGCTGATTTATGCTGGCCATTGAGCGCCTACAAATCAGAGAATATTTTCATTGATTACCTCAAATTGTCTAATCTTTTCAATGTTCTTGGCCTCTGATTGGGCAGTATTTACTGATTGCCTCCTCCTAAGTTAAAAATCAATCAGTGGCTACAGTCAGAAGGGCTGGATGAATTCGGGCCAAGGCAGCTGCTCTTCCTCCATCAATAATGTTGAAGGCATCAAATGAATTCTAATTTTTGATGATGTTTATATTTGCAGCACTCATCTCTCAGACGACAGCCAATAAGTTACTGAATGCATTGGGTCCTTATTTTGAAATTAACTGTATTCAAATCAATTCATTCTTTAAAGTCCACTAAAGCATGTTCCTGGTTTTTCAGCTGTCCCACTAATGCTTTCCACCAGCATGTTTCTAATCACTACCACATATTGCAGTACCATTTGATTCATACCAAACTGCTTCAAAAATCATCAGATGGATTTCCATAAAATTGTGTCTTTAGGGATTTCTGGATTTTTAAAAATATATCTTCACACAGATGATTTTTGCTGTTTTGAGTGAAACCATAATGTAAACCAAAATGTAAAGTATTGTCATTATGAGGATTTTGGCAAGATAACATTAACATTTAATCCAAAGCAATGAATTGCAGGCTTATGAAAGGTTGCTTACTGGAGCTTTGTTATTTAGTAATCATGTTACTAAATAACCATGTATCTTGTTAGTAGTCCGTGTTAGTGTTTCATGTCTGAAGATCACTTTTCAATGACATAGCAAACTTAATCCAGCGCTAGCAGGTAACACAAACAATAAATATTGCCACAAGTACATTTACAGTAAATAGTTAACAATCGATATCTGAAACTGCAACAAAGAAGTCACTGCTGCCATCAGACTACATGTTTTCAGCATCACTATCTAAATCTTATTTCAGTCCCGTGCAACTGCTTTGGCCCTTTGTCACTATCAGACTTATTTTCCTGACAGTGACCCCAGCTTTCACTTGCACTTTTGACATGAGCTGACTTCCTGATACAAGGTGTGGTGGATAATTATAGAATGCATTCAGGGCAGCAGAGGTGTGCTGCTGTCCGGGCTGAATCTAATGCAGTCACATCTGTTTAACTTCACCATGCGGGAGCAGCTTCAGGTCTAGGAGGGAGAAAACACAGCGACACAGAGAGGGAGACACTGCCGGTAAGACTGGACAGGTTTAATACTCTGGCCACTGGCATCTCGGATGGTATCGAACAACAAGGAGGAATCTGTAGAGGGGATGTGGGATCAGAGTGTGTGATATGAGTCTGTGATGACAAGTGCTGATTTATATTGAGTCAGACATGGATGTACAGAGCCCCGAGGGTGGCTCACCTACTCACGCATTACCGTCACTGTCAGGAAGAGACAATGAGAGAGCGATAGAGGGAGACACACACAGACACACACACACACACAGAGTTTTCTTTATCCAAGGTAACCACAAGGAGCAACATAAAACACCTTGAAACACAGTGTAGTGCTCTTATATTAAACACCACTTTAAAGAAATCATTTGTAAAAAAAAAAAAAAGATTTTTAAGACGCCTCTCAAACAGCTGTTCAAATAAGTGCATGTAAAATGTGGGCTGGATTCCCATCTGTAGTTGAGGCAGAAGCCAGTGACTAGGTAATCCAGAAACTAGACCTTTACACCTGTTTGCCTTTATAAGGGTAAACACATGTAATTTAAGCAGAGCCATATATTTTAAGGTTTCACTCTGACCATATTGACCAGCATGTGAAAACAATGGTGAAGGATGATCGAAAAGTCAAAGTAGATTGAAACTTGAATTGCAGTCTCTTGGATGTTCTGGGTTTGTGCTATCTTTTGCCAAAGTCCCCCAGACTATACTTATACACCACCTTTATAGACTGTGTTAGTTTCTTTAAGTGGAAATGCTGTCATCACAATGCTGTCAGTTGGAACACATAGCACATATGATTATTTAGTTGGAGGACCTTTGGCTATAATGCTAATGATTTATTTTACAACCTTGAATATTCCAAGTCCAAAAGTAACACAAGACACATTATAGCGTCACGAGCTCTAAGTAAAGAAAGAGGGCTTGTAAATGAATAT
>VOQK01026112.1:46302-61313 GCA_015052645.1 Benitochromis conjunctus | reverse complement strand
AGTAATTTCATCTGCTGACATACACACTGGAGGTTCATTTTAAAACTACAGGTCTGAAATTGGAATTTTTAAGCCCCACCATTAAAATCTAAGAATTCAAATAACTTTCTTCATTGAGAAGTTTATGGATTCCACATTACAAATGACCTTGACAGGAGGGAGAAAAAGAGAGACCCTAATGAAAAAGTTCTTGCTGGGATAGAGTTACAGTGTAGGTTAAGATAGTATAAAATGGCTAACAAATGTACAAAGTGAGAATTGGGAGGGCCCGGAACAACTCCTAGTAAATTACTGACGTTCAATGTCTTTTAAAGCAGCACTTTGTGGTGTACATTAGACAGCATTATTAAGTAAAAGGTGCTTACTTGGGAATCAGGCTCATCACATGGCAGTGATAATGCTGTGGTTATGCAGGCCTGCAATTACAACAATCAAGAGATCAGTTTTCTCTATCATGTTATCAGCCAAATTACATTATTACAATTTTTCTTTGATGATATCACAGCCTGTGATCTTTCAAAGGAAAAAACATTATGAACCAAAACTGTTCCGTTGCAATCAACCCTTGATGAGAAAGCCATCTTTGACTGATTAAAAACTCCAGCATACATTTTTGAGGGACTTCCTGTTTGGTCTGTCTCACATCCCCGCCTAAGAACAGCGCTCTGTCTGTTGAGTGTTTTTCTATTCGCTACATTAAAGTCCTCTCAAATATTTACAGAGCTCCTTTTAATAACTGCATTTCCCTCACAGTTTTCGGACTTTCTGCTTATAAGCATCTCTTCAGCTGCAGCTCAGTGGAAGATCACTGTGATAAGAAACTCTAAACATCCGCCAGGTTTATCCTTCATAGCCTATTTTCTGCAGTGTGTATTGTCTTTGACAATTAGCCTGGAGAAATGGAGTCCTCGGTCGCAGGCCTTGCTTTTATTCTATGCTGACAGACAATTCCCTCTGGGGTCACAACTCTGCAGCCACACTGAGACAATGGAAGGACAATACAAATACACAGAAATGAGCTATGAGAAACAGTAAGGCTTTTAACTCCTTTGGGGGAATAACTCCTCGCCAACAAGTAAAGACAGCAGGTAACATCAAACTCATCCACCGTCCACCTCGCTTGAGTAGCTATCTACTGTTTTCTCCTCATATCACCTAACCAGCAAGCACCCCCACGACTCTTTTCCCACCAACTCAACCCCCATCCTTAGCCGTCCACCCTCGTCAATAAATCCATCTAGGAGATCAATGCTGCAGCGAATCACTAAAAGTTATCAGCTGAAGCGCTGCCAAATCAGCACACACAATCACTATGTAAATCCATCTTTACTTCTCCTTCACAAAGACCGACCTCCTGTAAGTGTAAGAGAGCTCTTGAGTTTGAGTGAAGCTGCATTTAGTTAGAACAGAATGTGTTGCAGAAATGGAAAATATTGGATACTCAAAGTGTCAGCTTCAACTATATGATAAAGTATACGATTCAGAGCACAGAGAACCAGACGGTTCTGAGAGTTTTCTCAGAAGAGCTTCATATTCTCACCAGATTTAACAAGGAGTACAAAGCAGTTCAATAAAATTCAAAAACAGACATGAGGTTCTTAATATGCTAAATCAGCTGGATACTTATTCTGTTTGGTTTTAATCATAACTTCAGCTACTTTGTATGCTTTCATGTTTACTAGACAGTTGCCATGGGCTGGTCATTTATATGCCTCGATTGAGCTCCAATAGTGACATCTGTGCTTCTGTCAGTCATGATGCTGCTGCAGCCCCCACCTTCCCCATTGCCGTGGGCAAGCCCTCTTCTGCACCTCCTCTTCTTCTCTCTCTCTTTTTCTCTCTTTCAGCCTCTGTCTCTCTCTACCCCCTCTCTCTCTCCTGCACCCAAGCCTGCAGGAGAGGGACTCACCGTGATGAAATAGAGGTAGGCAGTTGTTCCTTCAGCCCCAGGGTCATTATTTAAGAAGTGACAGAGACTCCAGTGAGTGAATGTGAGAGAGGCAGGGAAAGAGGGAGGGAGAAGACGAAAGAGGGAGAGAAGAGAGAGAGTGAGAACAGCACTCAGGAAAGAAGGGAGTAGGAGAGGCGGGGGGTGAGGGTCTCAGTTGTGCAGGTGTATTGTCCAGCGGAGGGAGAGGGTGCTGGGAGACAAATGAATCCAGCAGGCATTTGGTACACACCGGAGATTGCTTATCGATCCAGATCGCAGTATTCAGGCTGGCCTGAGAGAGGGCTGAGAATTTTCTGAGGGAGTTAATAACCTGGCAGCTCAGCTGTCTTGTCCAATTCACCAAAGGCAGAGGCCTAATCAGGGCTGGATTCCTTTTTCTGTCTGAGGAGGGGGCTCTAGCCCTCCACCCTCTCTTTCAGCTTTTGCTGCTCTCGCTGTCTCTTCATTTCTCTCGCCCTCCCGACTTTCCTCCCTCCTTCCAGAGCCCTCACTTCCACTCCATCGGAGCTCTGAAAGTGATTGAAATGACAGCCTATAGAAAGAGGCTAATCAAATTGTTTATTATCAGTCTGAATCAATATGTATGGATTGTTAAAACATCAAAGTCAGCCCCTGGAAAAGTAATAGTCGCCGGCCGGCAGCAGCTGCTCAGCCAAGGCTAGGTCCCTGGGAGCCTCGCTCCATTTAAAGCGACTTTCACTCTTACTTAAGTCCTGATGACCCGACGAGGTCAGTTGGCTGAAGGGGATGTACATGGCTGTTCTACAGCGCTGTCGCATAAAAACCCTCTAAACTTCCTTCCAGCTACTCAGAAACATGTCTGTTCTCCCAGACTGATAAACAATCCATCAAGAAAATAAATGAGCCACCATGCTACTGTGCTCCAAGCAATATTTTGGACTACTGGTCATCATTTCCCTCAAATTCAATACTTTGGACCCATCCTCTCCTTTGAATCCAACTCTCCTTTCTTCAGGAAATCAGCCTAGATTGCAAATGAGCCCAGGCTGATAAATGACTCAGCTGAATGGATCAAATTGCTTTGAGATGGACATTGTAGTTTGTTTCAGGCCACAAGACAAGTTGACATAGAAGATTGATGGATAACCATTGTCCATTCATTGGCGCTGAGTGTGACACCTGATGTTTGTCTGGGGTCTCCCTCCATCTCTGACACCCCACAAACACAAAGCACGCTGTGGCTTGATAGAATGATTAGACACTGAATTATATCTTTTTCTGCGGCTCTCCATCTCGACCACTTTGCTGCTGGCAAACATTAAGATGGATCACAGCCGCCACGTCAAATGTGAGAGTATTTCAATTGACGTACAACAAACAAATTATGTAATTTGTTGCTTGAGGTTTCACACTGAGAAATCCACGCATCTCCGCATTTCACCACAAGAT
The DNA here is from genome assembly GCA_015052645.1 of Benitochromis conjunctus. Lineage (NCBI taxonomy): Eukaryota > Metazoa > Chordata > Actinopteri > Cichliformes > Cichlidae > Benitochromis > Benitochromis conjunctus. The sequence goes on along the minus strand of VOQK01026112.1, from coordinate 57,952 downwards.
TGGGTCAGATGCAATGAGGTCAAGGTTCACTTTAAGATACATTTGTTGGAGGACATATTTGGTAACCACCATGTTATCTGGTCTCTCTTATTTTGCCCTAAGATTTCCTGTCACTCTTTCAGTAGTCAGGCTCCCAATTTAATGAAATCAGATCAGGTAACCATTTCAAACAATACATTAATCCATATCACAATAGGAGAAGCCTGCTAATTGGAAGTCCACTCCACTCCTTATCATCACTTTCATTACATGGGCCACATAAAAGCACCATCATCCATCATACTCCAAATTTGTTCTGTCATTTTTCTTTGGGATTGAAGATAAGGGCCAGGAGGCCATATTGATTTTATAAAAAACATGAAGCTCAGACTCCAGAAGTGGAGTGTTTGCCTGTTATCGATAATTGCTCTAATAACCATGACAGCGTGGGGGGGAAAAAAAAACAACCAGTAAAAAAGAAGGATGACCTCATGACCGGACTCTTTCATAGGAAGCAATACTGTCGAAATTATTTTTTGGAAAAAATCTTAATTTTCAAAATTGTAAGACAGTTTACATGTGTGTACACTGAGTTTGTGCGGCACTTTGATGTTGTTTTGTAAAAAAGTAAGCAGTGAACAAGTGTGTTAAACTTTTAAAAGAAACTAAGAAGTAACATTCAATTCAATTTTATATAAACAGCACAATAATAACAAGAAAACAGTGAAAATCCTAATAATCACATGACCCCCTATTAGCAAGCGGTTTGGGGACAGTGGGAAGGAAAAACTCCCTTTTTACAGGAAAAAACCTCCAGCAGGACAAGGCTCAGGGAGGGGCGGCCTTCTGCAGCGACTGGCTGGGGTGAGGAGAGGAAGACAGGACAAAAGACATGATGTGGAATAGAACCACAGATTAATACTAAGACTGATTATGTAACAATTTTTAAAACCAGCCACAAGTTTTTAATTTTTTTATGGAATTGAAACATTTGATTCCACAGCTTTCCTTATACCCACAATGTGATTTCATCCCAGGGATTCAATTATGGCTGTTGTGACAGAGATCTGTTTGTTTGTTTGAGCCAGCATATGAAGGTTGGAAAAGTATTGATAAAGTGACAAGAATGTCAGCCAGGAGACTGTAATTTCTTTTGTGTTGGAGAACCTTGTATTTTGCAGTCTTTTTCTTTGTTATCGATCACTAATCTTTATTTTTTACTTATTATGGTTAATAAGAGCCCAGACCCATTTTTACTGTATGGAAAACTATGGAAGAGTCAGTGTTGAAACTTTAACAGGAACTTTCCTCAGTGTGTAAAGGGGTGGTGGGTTCTTATGGGTTAACCACTAAAAACTATCTAGTGAGGTTATGTAAACGATCATGGTTTGGGTTAAAATATTCCTTAAAAAAAAGATAAATAATATCATAATAATGTTTAAAAAATGCTTACCCAACATGCTCATGACATCCTGGCACCACACATTTGTTATGCTGGTAGAAGCTAATGTACCCTTAAGCTTCAAGCCTCAAGTGAAGCTGCAGAAAGAGACACTTTTTCTCAATTTATAGTGTCTGAAGTCAAACATTTTGAGCCCCATTGTATAAGTTTTGTTTATGTAAAAACAAACTTTAAGGTCACTGAAGAATCCTTTAAAATACATGATTCTGGAAAAGTATACAAAAAAGTGTTAACCCCTTAACTGCTTTTATTTAGCAGCACAGCACAGCAACCCTATGCACCTATAGCCCCACCAAGACTACAGTAGTCCAGCTCTAACTGTAAAATATCAACGCTGCTTTTTATTTTTCGATAGCCTCGTTTGTGTATTTAAAACAAACACTGAGTAGTACTTTCATATAATTAGAAGTTACTTTAAAATGGCTCATTTCCTTGCCCACACTGATAAGTAATTAAATATAGGAGGAAAACTCTCAGTGTCATCTTTGTAGACATCATTTTGTCCACATGGGCTAAGGCAGCAGACAAGCTAGTGGGTTCCCAGATTGGTTGTGAAATAATTCCCTCAAATTATTTTAGTTGCTGCCAACAGTTCCAAAGGTATACAAGAATTTATATAAAGACATACAAGCAGCATTCACCAAGTGTTTTCCCCTTAATGTATACATTTCCTTGTCTGCTTTTCATCTCCTCTGTGTCTCCTCTCTCACACTCCCCCCTGTCTTTCCCCCACCTGCCTCATTTCTTCTTCCAGGAAGAGCAAGCTATGAGCAGTAGCTGATGGCAGGGTTACAGTGGAGTTCTTGCCAAAGTAGTGCTGGGCACGTTGCTGCATAGTAAACACCCAGGGCTCCTGCTCTTGACATGACGGGGGTCTCTAATTAAAGAGTGCAACAAGACACCCCTAGCCAAGGCTCTCCCTATCAGCCCTACACCCACAATTAAGTCCTCCATGGGATCCAAGGCGCTGCATTATTGATGGAGCAGAACGTTTGATTAGAAACTCTTAACTCAGCTCCGGAACAGAGCAGCCAGTCCATTGTCATTAAACACCACTTAAACCAAGTCAAAACATACCAGTTGGACATGCTTCTTAAACATCCTGGTTATGATGAAGTTGGGGGCGAGGGTAGGAGGGCACTGGATTGAATATCAATGCTTCTGCTAACATATGCTGAGGGGTTTTATTCGTACAGGGGAAAAAAAGGTAAACAATATACCTGCAGGCCAGTTAATAGAGGTTTTTCTTGATGATTTGGAAAGAAGAGGAAAATGGTGGATTTTAGATCCAGGAAACACATGTAAGAGATAAAAAAAGCAAGTGAACCACAGCAATGTCAGCACCCCATATGATGAGTCAGTGAATGTTTGAAATTATAACAGCCCCAACCAGGAAATATGTACTTACATCAAAGTCAGGCTGCTCTAAGTGGGACTAAACAGCATTACCGGCCCACATTCAATCAACTGTTGCCTGGTGCGTAGATAATGCATCACTTCATATCAAAAGCCTTTCTAATGAGAACAGGATGATGTATACAATACCAAAACATTCATACTCCAATGTGGATGAAACATGTAGATGGGGATGTAATGGGGTGTCAAATTAAAGCATGCAACAACAAGCCATAACATGCACAGCGGTGGAAGCTCCACTTTAAACATATACATGAATTTTTCCCTTTAAAATAAACGGAACTGTTACACAGGAGCCTTGTGTTTGTGTGAATTTCTGCAAAAGACTATTAAGTGCATTTTTTGCTCTGCATGCATGCTTGTGTGCATGCGCATGTGTGTCTGCTGGGGAGTGGAGGGAATACTGCAAATTCGTCTGCTTTGCCTTTGCAATAGGCCTAATTAATACACACTCAAGGGTTGATAACATTGTGGCTGAAAGTAGATCTCCTTAAGAGATACTTAATCCAGCTAAAGATTGCACTGCTCCTCTCTCTTCCACAGCATCACAATCAAAGGTATTGGGTGGGTCTCTAGTGGACTCATTAGCAGGCTGTTGAGTGGTGGGGGTCTCTGCTAAGGCGCATCCCCCTATCATCCCCAAATGCACACACATAAACCTCGACCTCACCGCATACATCTGTACACCGCTCACTGACCCAAGTGATCAGAGATGCTTATGTTATTATGACATTCATTAAGCATCACTGATGGAAACCCAACACACTCCCATCAGCGCTGTAATTAATCACCACCTTATCGGCAAGCCACAAACTTCCCACTATCTGCGTGTGGTTGAAGTCTCCTCTTACTAGGGCAGGGGTCAAATATCAGGGAGAGGAGTGATCAGTAGCTACTCAGTGGACATCATTCAGGCTAATGAATGCTCTAGCATCACCTTTACGCAAGTGTTGCCGGCCATAGCAGATCTCAAATAAATGAATGAATACACCTGGTATTAATATCTACATGTAACAGTTGTAATATGTGCAGTTGTAGTCTCTCTCATCTCAGAGCCCCTTAATATGACGTTTTTTTGAAATATATACACTGTATTAATCTTCCAATAGCCTGCATTCTAACACTGTCTGAAAGTAATGACCTCTGTATGGAAAACCACTGAGGTCCTTTCATGGGAGCAATCTGTATATCTATCCTTGTACCTGAGCTGAATTCATAATAACGCAGGTTAGTAAGTGGGATCAGGTTAAAGAGTGCTAAGCCATGTTAAACCACTGCAGTACTGGAGCATGCATCATGTCCGTGCATTAATAAAAGGCAACTATGCTATCATTATTAGCACCATACGTGCCGGGGCTGCACTTCCTGGCTGCTCTAATAGCTAACTGGTCAAGGGTGATTTATCTGATAAACTCCTTTTGTGTTCCACAAGCCTGAGAGATGGTTTAGTTCAGCCTAGTCTGCTATAATGTGCTTTATAAATACAAAAACAAATGGCTGCCTAGGGAGGAGGAAAGATGTAGCATGTATATTTGTGTTGGGTGGGGTGGGTGTAGGTCAAATTGTATCCTCTTGTGCCTTGGGGGGAGACAGGAAAAGCCTGAGTTATAACTCTTCCATCACCTGCCTTCTGCCTCACATGCATTACTCAGGATATAGCGCAAATTGCAGCCGGCATCCATTAGTTCTTTTCAGGGTTAATATTGATGTAGATATCATTCCTATCTGCTGTGTCATTTATTTGAAATACTATGTGCGAGGAGTAGCTCCGGCAGTGAATCAAATCAATTGATAGAGCAGTTAGCCTTGCAGCCCGGGCTGCCTGGGAGCTGCCGAGCGAGCATGAAATATTATGGAGATTGTTCTTTAAAGTGATCTCTTCATCATCATTTGTCTGCAGCCTGGGTGATCCTATCCCCCACTCTGCTGCCTTCCTCTTGGGCACCAGCTGTCATAACTAAATCAGCCGGATAATGCAGTCGTGCGCACAGTTCTACCGCACGCCCCTGCGACACCCGTCTTCATCCCCACCCCTCCTCTCCACTCAAACATCGACTGCCTTCCTCCTCTGCTCCCTTCACCTTCTCTGTGCTGCAGCCACACGTGTCAAAGAGCATCCAGAGAGTCGCTCATCATCTCTACTGATGGCCCTCCTCTCTGGGGCCTGCTTGTTTGTGTCACTTCCTATGTGCAGGTCTGCTAGTTCATGTCACCCTTTGTAGCAGGGGAGGGCACGCCTGCTGTTTTACTTCATGTTTGGCTGCTTGTGACGGGCAAAGAGGTGTAGCACAGAGTTCAGTAACGATCCTCCTGTATGTTATGACAGCCAGTTGGGCTGCCACTCTGAACTATGCTGTAAGTGAATATGATGGAGACAGTTTTTATGGTGCTCTTCACAGTCTGTTAGCATGCGACTGGATGACTGTTTTTACTGCCCATAAATGGAGTGGCGTGCATATTTTCTGAGTCATTAGGAGGACAGTTGGGAGACATACTCAGAAGGAGATGCACGCCACTTAGGCCAGGCCGTTTACCATTGTAAAAACCTCATCACTGAGCCTCTCAGGATGATGTAAACTCTTACTTGGAGAACATTTCCATGTGTCAGTGAGAGATGAGATGAGAGGGCATCTTCAGTGAGGATACTGAGAGGATACAAGGTCTTAGAGGAAAAAGCTGCATTATTCAGTGTCAGGACACCCAGAACCTGGAGACGGTCATGCCATCCTGATCAGTGCTTCATAGCCTACTGATATTACAGTCAACAGACAGGTATTGTAACGGTGTTGGCCTTAACTCTTTCCAAGACAATGCTCAGAGGATGCCAAAAATGCAGTTTCCTTAAAACGTCCTTCAATTTTGATCAAAAAGAAGCGTGATATTTGTTTCTCTGCTTTAGGAAAATGCTGACGTTTCATTTAATGAGACCTGATCGTGGCTAACTGCAAAACAAACACACAATTATGCCGTTAACCCACACATTTAAAAGAGCAAGGATATTCATAGGCAAAACAGTATCAAGTCATACATTTATACCAATTATGTGCTGACAAAATAGGCGTCTATATTGTTGAGACAATGATGTCATACACCAGCCAGTTACATTTATATTTTCTAAACGAGTCACTCCAGGCAGCCTGGCCGAGGCGGTGACATCTGCATGACTGTTAGTCAAAGGAACAATGAGTGCTCTTAGCAGAGAACAGAACCACTATTTGTCACTGTATGCTGATAAAATTCATACAGGGGCATTGTATGGGTCTGAAAATGGATGTTGAATCCATTAATCAAAGCCAGATGGATTATGTGCTCTATGGGTTATGTCCAATTGCTTACTCTAGGAGATACAGAGGTTTAAAAGGCCACAGTGTGTGCGTACATACACGTTCACTGTGTGTGTCAGTTCCCAATGAGTGATGATGACCACTGGCTCACCATATTGATCAGGAGAAGCTGAGGAGGGCTGTGAGATAGATAGCGACACACAAGCTAGGACAGCATACACATCTCTCCGCGGCTGGGGTTAGAAAGTTCGTCTTTTGCTTGGTGCACGTGAAAGCTGTAATTTAAGCTTTAGACTTAATAAAAGAAACATTAAAGAAAGTATGCAAGTAAGCTGGAAAACAAGTTACCTAAAAAAAAAAAAAAAACTAAATTAAGGAGGAAAAGGGGGATCAAGCAGGGTGCAAAGAATGCAGAGGTTAATAAATATAAATACCACTGAGACCACCCATCCAAAAAATGTAAGTTATGCACTCAGACCACTGTAAGATACTGTTAGCATATGCTTTGCAGATGTAACCATCATTGAAAACCTTCATTATACTCGAAAGTGAGTTCGAGAAAAACTGTATAGTTACGGGAATCAGAAGGTGGCTGCCAGCTTCCTGTTTGTTCAAAAGATTTGTGGTCAGTTATAAAAACTGAGTTCAGTTTTTATAAATTCAAAAGAGCAACTGTAAGCAGTGTTTCAGTGTGATACAGGATTGACATATAGTTATCCATCTTTTAAAAACAAACAAACAAAAACAGTGAATTTCTGAAACTTGCATTTTATCCAACAAAGAATGATCTGGATATATTCATGTAAGCACCGGGAGAATATTAGACAACCACCACGCTGCCACGCTAGAATGTGTTAAATTTGTGACTCATATTCCAACACCAGCTGGATGCCATCCCCACCCAGCTGCCCGACGCTGATTGGACAGGTAGATGTAAAGAGCATGTTGCTTCCCTCCGCAATTTTTCCACACATTCAGCAGAAAGTATTTTATAGCACATTTTTTTGTCTCACCAATCCAAACAATGTGTGTGAGCTCTGTACCGTCACACACATGGCTCAGCGCTGGCTTGGCAAAGTGCATTTCTCTCTCTCTCTCTCTTTCGTCCCGTGGTTATTAATTATACAGATATTGTACTGGCACAGAGCAGAATAGGGCTGCTAGATAGCTTTGGAGGTTCATCTTAAGTCAGACTCTGAAGTTTAATTTCAGCGTTGGACTTTAATATCCCTTTGCGTGGTCCAAGTGAGTGCTCTGTTCTTTCTCCGCCGGCAGCAGAGGGACAGACTGGGCCCTTGCAGTGGGGGAACAGCCCATGTAGGACAGCCTCTCATGGCTCCCTGGGGGCAGATTTGTGCAAACTACACTACAAATTACACAGTGGGTTGCTGTGCACCCCGAGCCAGTGTAAACAACAACATCGTTTCCTCTCTTATGCTATGAATCAAACTGAACTTATATGACCCGAGACCGAGTCCACACCCATACTTTCTACGTCCTTCAAACCCTTTTAATGACACACCTACGTAGTAGTGTTTAACCCTGAGCTAGCTTCCTCTCTCCTCCCCCTCCCACTGACTTCATTCATGAAAACTCCTCCTCTGTACGCCCCACTGCTCTCAGCGTGTCACACTCTGCAGCTGTTTCATTTTAGGAACTGGGGACTCCAGAAGTTTGCCTCGCAGCCACCAGTCTGCTCTCAGAGCCAAGTGGAAACCACAGCCAATACTTGTCCGAAGTGCTCTGGCAAAGTTAAATATAGAGCCCCTCAGTTGTTGTAAGAGATTTAATAAATTCCTCCATCAAAGTTAGCCTAATGCTCTCTGGTTTAAAAGACCAAAGTCCTCTTGCTTGTTATTTCCCAGGCCTATTTGTTGATCTCTCATTGCTGGAATATAACATTTCAGTAATGGTCTGCTGCAAACCAGCTGATGTGTTTAATAAACTTTACTGTGCCTCAGTCTGGGAGCTACCTCCCACTTAGTTACAGACATGGAGGAAAGCACTGGGCCATAGCAGCTGAGAATAATTCATTAACACCATATATAACTAAACACCAATAATCAGTCACAGCTTAATATCCTTATCATTTTTTATAAAACAGGAAAATAAGACAAGCCCTGAAACAAACAATGCCATACATTTCCAAACAATAATCACAGTGTAACTTTACTAAGGATTACTCATATTATAGCTCAAATACTATTATTATCAACAAACAAACCAACTTTATTGACACCATAACTGATTTAGGCTGTCTTGAAATGTTTTACATATTGCATAAGGATTTTCCACAAAGTAATGTGATACAGGAGAATTGTGATAGATGCAAGATGTGTGGTGCAGTTATGAAATGGCTGCCATGCCAAGCCACGTGGTAAACAAGAAAATGCAAAAATCACTATTTTTTTAACAGACAAGGCAAAACCCAGCAGATAACAGAGCTGCTTTACTGAAAGTGAACATTTATATGTTTTATATTTTTACATTTAGTTCATCTCGCTTTACCCTTTCAAAGAAGGCTCAGTTTGAAGTAACAGTTCATTTGAAGTATCGTTGCTGTATAATCAGGAGTGGCATTTAATTAAGGTAAAGGAGAAAACAGATACATCTGCCTTAAATTTAAAATGTGTCTTTATTTGCTGTACATTTTCTTGGTACCAAGCAAAGGTCACGCTGGCTTGTTTTTAAGTCTTGCTCCTGATCCTTGCATGTGTGACTCTGACCACTTTTCTGTGCATTTAGTACGACTAAATATTTTCTGAAACTCAAAACTGTAACAAGGGCAGTGCGTACAGTCGATCTGTATCTTCAGATATCGTTAGTAGGAGGCGGGCTGGCAGAGCCCTTCACCAATATGCGTACCAGCTGCAGGCCTCGGCCTGGCAGTGTGCTCTGCTTCAGACAGAGGGGGCTCTGTGGTGGAGGTCTGTGTCACGCCATCAGAATGTGTGGCAGCGTGCTGTGGGTCCTGAGAAAAAGCGCCTGAAGCTCCGCATTATCAGCTGGGTTGATAACAGCATGGAAACACTGAGGCCAACAGGAAAGACATGCAGGGATCCTTCCCAGACCTGGCCACTGTTCTCTTTTCACTGCCAATAACCCTTGACATGACTGGTGTTTAGAAAGTCTCTTTCCAGGCTGTTAGCAAAGAAACTGGACTGTGAATGCAGGTTAAGGAGACTCTCAGGGAAAATGTGAATGCCTGTGGTAAAAATTTAGGGATGATGTCATAAAGGCGCATCTTGAGTTCCTGTAAACTTTTATTTATTCACACAGATATGGGAAAAATGGGAAAAAGCAGCATTTGTAAGTTGCTTTAAATCATTTTACCTTAATATTGTTTTTATTATAAAATGATTACTTGGTGTAAGGTAAGATAAGGTAAGGTAACACAAAGTTGAAGCAAGGTGTGAAATGTAGATTAAAACATAGTATAATGATGTGACAGGTATATTATTGTAATGCTAGTAACAGTAAAACAACAACAACAAATTTATCTTTTTAAAACATTTATGAACATTTAATTAATTATCAGTAAAATTTTGCAAATAGGCCGAGAGTGAAACAGAAATGGCTCTAAAAGTGTCATACTTGGAAAAAAAAAAAGAAAAATGAAGAAAATCCCCTTATGGAAAAAAAGAATAAGGTTAATTGGTAAAAGGTCAGTGATTGGATTAAGAAAGTGCATATAGTCCATGAAAGACTGCAAGAATTTAGGAATAATGTTTTTCATTTTAAAACTGAAAAGAATCTGTGTCTTTTATAAACTATATAACAAAAGAAAAGAAGTTTCCTAATGTTGAATGGCTGCGATTTTGGGGCCCCCACGACAAGTTCGCACTCCAAAGTTGAGTGGGACACATTTCAAAAGCCAGCATCATTGGTGGTGCGGAGGGGCATTAGTGGATATCTGTGAAGGCATCATTAATGCTGAACCATCTAAATAGGTTTTGGAGCATTGCATACTCTCATCAATGTCTTTTATGTCAATGTCAACTCCCTAGGTTATTTTAGCTGCACACCTGGGGAATATATAAAACCACATTCTCCGTGGCTCCAGAAACAGTTTGATCTGGCTACAGACCTGTCACCCGCTGAAAAGATCTGGTATATTAGAGGTGGGAAGCCCTATTTTAGAGAACAGAAAAAATAGCAAAAGAGAGCCTGAACAGTGAAGATGTAATATCTTTATCCCAAGTAAAAATGTTCTTTTTGTGGGTTTTTTTACACTTTACAATTTTTTGACAACAGAGTGCATATTTTTATGTTTTCGTATTTTTAGGGTTTTTTTCTCACATAATAAAATAATCTGTGAATTAACAGGATATGCCCACACACCGTGTAGAAAAACACCTCCATACCGCTGAGCCTTCTTCATGTTGTCTGCACATGATGTTACTTCCATACATAAACAGGTAGTCAGGGCGGACATGTGAACATAGGGCTTTAATTAATACCATGTTTAATTTCCCCTATCCCCCTCACCCTGCCCCACATCCTCCAGCCACACATTAGCTTGGGGAGAAGAGCCGAGCAAAACACCCCTCTGCTCATCTCCCCTCCCATCTCTTCCTTCTCAGAGGGGAAGAGTGCAGATGTGAGCAGGGTCAAATAAATAGCCGCGATTCAGCTGCAATTCCACTTTGACATCCACTTAGCCTCAGGTTCCCTCTGCCAGCAGCCACCTGTTGCTCTTCTTTAAACACTGCCTGGTGAGGAGGAAGTCTTCTCATGTGGAACTGAGCCCCCTACCTCCCCCGAATCTACTCCCAGGAACTGTAATGGCTTAAATAAAATTGTGTAGGGCCTTGGAAACGTCATTCAGGGCTTTTACATGCTTCAGAATAATACAGACAGAGGAGCAAAGAAAATGGGGAAAGAAGGGGGTGGGGTTGGTGGGTAAAGAGAGATACAGAGATTCAGCCATATGGCCAGATGCTAAGACCATCAGGTCTGTGTGTGAACAGAGCGACAAGAGGGATTTACTGTAGCCTACAGAACTGGATATAAAGTAGCAGGAGACAGACATCTGGTGTAATTTTGCTTGTCTTCTAAGGCAAAGTCAAATATAACAGAAGAAAAGAATAGATGAGTTGTTGTTATATTCCACAATGAGCAGCTCTGTGTTTAGCACCTCCACAATAAATCCTTGGAAAAATGGCAGTTATTTTATGTTGTGCTAAAATATTGCAGGAAATTGTACTGCACTGGGTTTAAGGTTTTATAGATCTGGGAAACTTTGCATCGGTAACGTCACGTTATATAAACTGCCCTTTTGATCAAACCTAATTATACACATGCAATTACCAAAGTGAAATTAGCAACATTTAAATGCATCCATTTACTTGATTAAAGTTAGATGATGAGAGTGAGATAAGTGAAGACCAATACTCGAGGAGATGAAAGCAATAGGTCCAGATATTGGGTGTCGGGTGAAGTGCACACAAACTTGGCAAAAGACTGTGACACAAAAAGGAAAAAAAAAAAAACCACAGGTAAATACACG
>VOQK01026112.1:18652-39286 GCA_015052645.1 Benitochromis conjunctus | reverse complement strand
CTACTTCTTTTTCCAACTGTATAAACAACACCATCAGGAATAACAGAAGTTTGTCTTTCATCTAATTTAAATGCTTGGTCCAAAACAAAGGACACCTCTTCATTGCTTGCAAGTAAATAAAAAATTTATTTGTCCTTCAGATAAGCAAAGCAGTGTCATATAAATCCCTTGGTATATCTGAAATAATGATGTAAAATGAGCTATTTCACAACTCTTCACATAGCCTACTGCTAGTAGAAATGCATGGCCATGTATTATTGTTGCAATGAATATCTCCTTTTGGAAATCTGCCCCCCCCAGACTTCAGAAATTAACAACTGAAACCCCAGTGCAGCAGGCCTGCCGCTGTGTGTGTTTTACACCAGCAGTAATGCAGTTTTTACCTGGTAAGGTCACCCTGTAGTCCACTTCGAGTCTGGCAGAGTCGAGAAAGAAGATATCCAGTCCAATTTACGATGAGCCAGCCCAGTAAACCTGGAGTCAGTCTGCAAGTGAAGGGTGGAATAAAGGAGTTTCTCAGGTTTAGAAGGCCCAGCTGAAAGCACTAGAGCCCTGTCCCACTGAGAAGTGTACCTCTCTAAATTACACTGACACTGCTCAATTAATCCATGAGAATTGTTCCAACTATACAAGACCCAGCTGGTTCATTTGCTATGAAGGTGTCTCTCCACAAAGAGCACAATTTAAGTTCGGAGATCACAGTTCAGGATATGAAAGAAAACTTTATGAACAAATAAATATTTAAAATAAACACTTCGTTTTAACTATGGATAAACAAGTTGAATTCCAGTCAGTGTTTATCTCTAAATACCTGTTATTGCAAATTATAGGATTATAGGAATTACTTAACAAGCAAAAGTGCTTACAAACACTCTTTCATTATGTATGATATCACTGAGAAAGTATGTAAGTGGAAACGACTAGTTTTACATTTTTGGTCATGGAACTCTATGGCGGCACATGGCCCCTTTGTCTGAGTGGGATTATCAGGAGCGAGCGCTCACAAAAGGAAATGCTTGTGGAGCTACAGTAACAGAAGGATAAAATCAGCCGTGTGATGATTGGGGTGACACATTTGTTTGGCTGTAATGAAAATAAGCCCATTGATGGTGCATTCAGTCATAGGCCTGAACCCCCCCGACTCCACATCCTGTCTCTTTATCCTTCATACAAGTGGCAGACAGATAGCGGCTCGGGGGATATTGCCGCAGCCACTGGGTGTTTGTGTGTGTGCAGAGCTGTCAACCTGTCACTTTGAATATACCGCTGATGTGTATGACAGAGTTGTCTGTGCTGCCTTCCACAAGCTGATCAGTTTATGTAAATCTGAAGACTTTAAGCACATTAAACACTACACAGAATGACACGCTTTAAGGACAAGTTAATGCAGTGTTCTTCTTTGAAACTTTGTTACTGTAGGTAAACTTCAAATGCCGAAACTAATAAAAATAAAATAAGCAATTCCATAGAATTATAGATTTATACATTTAGTGTTTGGTTTTGTGCTTTTCTATTAAAAGCATTTGCTGATCTGACCGCAGTTCAACTTATTTAAGTTCGGTTTTATTTATTCTAAATGAGCTACAATTTAATTCATAGCTGTTTTAGTATGAGGTTAAATGAATCACAGCACAGAAAACACACCCATGGAAAATAGTAGGTAGCTCGCTGGCATAACTCTAACATGTGAGACATTGCAATTAAGTAAAAGTCTAAATGACACAGCCAAGTAGAGGTTTTGGGGCTTCTCACCATCTATATCACCACCTTCTTTTTAAGCCATGGCAGAGGCCTACAGTGCAGATAAAACATAAGGCGCGATGGTAAATCCAGGGCCCCCTTGAAGTGTTTGATCTCCGGATAGCGTCTGTGAGTCACCCCTCTGTGTGTGTTTCAGCCACTGGGAGTAAGAACACACATATACAACACATATCTCCACCAGGAACCTGCCCTCAGTCTACCACAGAAGCAACTGGATGACTTCAGACTCACTGTATCTAAATCTACACTGCACCACCAAAGCCCAGGGCTCAGACATGCCACACACAGGATTCAAATCTATGTCCGACATGCACATGTTCACACTGCCAAATGCAGCTGTTGTACACAGACTACTGAAGTGGCTCAGAGAACATGATAAAGAAAGCAGCAGGCCCTTATCTGCAGTCCTTGATCTGGTCTGGTGCTCTTTGGGGGGAAAAATCTTTGCTTTATGCATTGCTTGTCCAGATTGGAGCTTTACATCTCTTCCACTTATTCAAGAACACAAATTGTGACAGAATAAGTATGCTGTGTAAAACTTCAAGAGAAACTAATAGACTAATAGAAACAATGTTTTCTTCAGATTTTTAAACATTTTTTGAAAACAGTTTTTATAAAGAAAACATTTTGTCCATCCAGCCATCCATCTTCTGCTGCTATCTGGAGCTGGATTACAGGGGCAGAAGCCTAACAAGAGAAGACCTATCTCCCTCTCCCCAGCCACCTCCTCCAGCTCGTATGGGGAAACACCAAGGCGTTCCAAGCCCACCTGAGAGATGTAATCTCTCCAGCATATCTTTGGTCTACCCTGGGGCTTGCTCCCAGTAGGACATACCCGGAATCTCACTGGAAGGTCTGCTGGAGATGGAAATTGAAGATTTTGTAGACTGGGGCCTCTTAAGCTTCTCCCAGCACACCGTGACTACAACATTTGGGTGTGCCAGGAATGTCCAGGATCCTCCCTCGTCACCTGTTCAAACTCAACAGGTCAGGAGGTCAGTTGACAGTTCAAATCCACAACATGTGGCCACAGATCTGTTGAAATTATTATAAAACTGATCACTCTTCCTATGGCCTAGAGTGTCCTAATGCCTCGTGCATTTGTAAGTCCTTATAGTTAAACATGGTGTTTGTTATAAACTAACTGTGATTGGCACAGAGGTCCAATAAGAGAACAACACTGGAGTTTAGATCCAGCAGACTCTTCCTTCTCGACCACACCATGCCAGATTTTCCTGTCTTTGCCCAGATGAGTGTTGAATTCTCCCGGTTGGTGAATGGAGGTCCACATGTGGCACCCCCCAGCACCCGGTGACTACAAGGAGGTTGGGTATTTTAAAATGTCCTATAGGACATAAGCGCAAAGGTCAGTCAGGGCCTGCTCCCTGACCCAAAAGCACAGGGAAACAACCACTGGGGAAAACCACAATGTACAGGTGGCAAACCAAGTCGATACAGTTATACCCAGATTGGAAGAAAGACTAGTATCTCTGTAGGAAACTGGTTTCATGACCCAAGCCATGCGTTGAGTTTGCCAAACTATAGCTAGCTAGTATTTCTCAGTCTCATGGACTAGCTCAGGTTTTTTCCCCATCAGATAGGTGATGGCTCCTTTTCATGTTATAGGAGGTAGTTTTCAACAACTGGGCAACAGACTGCCCATCTCCACTCTTTACTGCTGCCTGAAACACATCGCACCCCGCTGCTACAGCACCTTCTGCAGGTTGTGAGCCCACAACAGGGGTTATCATCTTCTCTTCTGGCTGAACCCAATGGGGCCACAAGGGCTAAGACCCGGCCACCAGATCCTCTCCCTTAAGCTCCTTCCCCTGTCCTTATTCCAGAGTGTGCCCCAGTAACCCTGTCATGACAGGATAAAGTGGTCACTTGGTCATGAAGAAGTGAATCGTTCTTCATCTGACCCCTTACCCAGAATCAATTTGCTTTGGCAGGAACCTATCAGGGACAAAATCTATCAATAACCTAGTCCCTGAGATCACTGGGGCACACAAAACTCTACACCACAGCAAGGTGGCAATTCAGGGAAAGAAAAAAGTTATATTTGAAAATGTATTAAAGGTATTTTCTGTCTAGACAGGGACTTTTAGTCTGGATTCTAAATAAATAGCAAATTAGTAACAATATCAGTTTTTAACCTACAGATTTTTTTTTTTATTTACTGCCAGATAAATTCTGTTGAACCTGAAGGATGACTTTCCTTTCTGAAACAATGACCAGTGCTCACGGTAAAGAAAACGCCAGTGTTACCAAGAGACTGACACCAAGAGAATGTGGTTTGCATTCTGCCTCCTAGCCAGATCACCATGAAGGTGAGCTTTTTCTGATGTTAACCTAGTGTAAATGTGCCTAAACAAGACCAAACATTATTAGTGAGGTGGCAGACCAGATGGCCGTGGTTTTGGAAAGACTAATGCTTAAATATAAAAAAGGTGACAGAAAAAAAGTTCATAAGTACTGTTTTTTCTGATTGATATGATTGCTGTTTAGTTAATATCCAAATATAAAAACAAACAAACAATGAAAAATGTAACATTGGAGCAAAATTAAACATTTTAAACTAAAGAATTAGTTAGCATTAGCATGAATCACTATCACAGCAAAAGAAAATAACAGCGTTTTTAGAAACTGGGAAGATGCAGACACAGTGCAACTTGGCATCACGAAAAAAGAAATTAAAATAAAGTTATTATTAAACATTTTCAGATGTTCACGGCTTTTCTGTTCACCAGCATTTCAAAACCACCAGCCCCCACTGCTCCACCCCCAAAATGTCCGGGAGCGCTCTGACATCGTGTTGGTGGTATTAGGTGTTACACAGGGGTCCATTTCCCTCTCAGTTGTCTGAGTGGAACACACCCGCTGTGGCAAGGCTCCCCCTCAACTCCATGTGTGACAGTAATTTTACACAGCCGGGGACCTTGGTCCCGGAGGTGGGCCATTAAAGTTCAGGTGAGGTTAATTACAGAGAATTGTTAAGCCTGCTGCTGTGCGCTGGGCGGGTGGGAGGGATTTGACGCCTCCAACGCTGATTTCTGTGAGACACGGTTCTACCGGCTCCACGGGTGTTCAGCAGCCGATTTACACACAACACCTACAAAGTGCCAATCACTCACTGAAACAGCTCGAAATTAAAGCCCACAACACAGCCACATGAAAATACTACAGCTTGTTATTACACTCGACGTATAAATTACCACACACGCCATGCAATTCCCCACATGAAATACACAGAAATTGAATGTAACTACCTTTACATAAACAGCCAAATTTGGGAAAATTATTTTGCATAGAAAATGCAGTCTTTAATTTCGACCAAGAGGTTCTATTAAACCCGAAACAAGCCAAAAACAGGAGCCTGAAAAAAGCAAGAAAAGAGCCTCTCAAAAGATGCAGTCTGCTCTGTTTGAGTAAGGACGAGATTATATTGGATTAAAAGGGATTTTTGCAATGCAAATGAATGCACCTCAAATCAATAAGGCCTGTTCTACTCAATATACAAACTAATTAAGAGGTAATACAATCAAACCTGAATAAAATAGATTGTGCAGCTTCCTCAGAAAGAAATCCAATCAAACCTTTTTATGTGAAAAGATAAAATCTAAAGCGATCTCTCTTTGTACGAATAATGACCTCGGCTTTGTGTCCATTTAATAAGGAAAACTTGTCTTAAGAGGTTACGCTCAATGTGCATATTCTAATCAATATGAATTACATAGGGTTTTATCTATGTTATCTGCTCCAGACTGCTAAGCTAATTAATGTTTTATCGAGTGTTTTAACTCAATTATTTCGCAAAGTCAAAGGGGTTCAACACAATTTTCTATGAGCAGCCAGAACATTTTCGGTGGAGAGGAAGTAGTTGAGTTCTGCAGCCTTTAAAGGAGACACAACTGCTACCAAGCATGCTTTAACTTTAAAAAAAAGTATTCAGTTCAAATAGATGTAAATTTACAAGAGAAGTTCTGGTGCAAGTGGCTTTTGGCAAAGCGTTTATTTGTTTGTTGAGCACCATTCCTCTCTGACACTTTGACATACATTTTGTGTTGGATTTTCCGGGTATCGTTGCTAAAGTTTGGATGATCCCCCCCCCCTCCTCTTGCGCTTCATTCCAGCTGATTGCTCATTTTCTAATGTTAATGGTGCTAGGCTGGGGCTAGGGTTTCTCCCCTGTCAGCTGGCTACTGGGGCTGTGGGACGGATCTAATGGGCTCTGACAGAAGGGAACTGATCTCATTCAAAGGGGATTTGATATGTGGCATGAATGTGGTGACCCTCAATGGACATATTAATGACCGTTATCATTCACAGACTTTGTGCCATTCATAAAGCCCCTTTCTATTGGATGCGCCGGTGCTGCGCCAAATGCCATGACTTATGGATGAGCTAGCCATATATTGTTTTCACTGCCTTTTAGGTAACATGTCAAAGTGACTCAGAGCTTTGCTCCGGTGGCTGTGGCTGGCCGAACGGTTTGAGCAGCATAGGGCAGTAAATAATAACGTGGTGGGTGTTGTTTACAATTCAATTACAACCACATGCTGGCAGAGAAAAAGACAAAAGCCTGAAGTCACAGGTGACATTAGTGTGGAGTCACAGTGTCAATATTTAGCTTCACCTCAACTGCTATTTATGACTGAGGTGTTTCTTCAAGCATGCAAAGTATTGTTTGTGCTCATTTCTTATCGTCACTGCCTCCAACCTAAAGTATGAAAAGTAGTAAAATAGAGAAACCAAAGGAAGGTTTCCTACAATAACTGCTCATATTGATACACATTTGCTTGCCAAAATGACCAGAAGGGGGAAAAAAGCCACTTAAGGAAAATTTGCAGCTTATGATATAAATAATGATAAACATAAAAGATTAATTATATCCACCAAGGTACTCATATCCTCCCAGTCAACTAAGACCATAATATCATGAGAAACATGGACCAAAGGGAGAGAAAAAATAAGGTTACAATCAACATGTGGACGCTTTTGAATAAACAAGTCTTAAAAAGGCAGAGAGCTGCTGGTGCACAAAATGGAGCAGCCACAATTAAATGTCTCCGGCAGGATGCTCATCAGAGTGTGGTTTTCCAAAAAATCCTAAACAAATCTAGAATGTCTATAAATGGGAGCACCAGGCTGAGAAAAGTCATATTCATCCATATAAGCATGTGGTGAAAAATGAAGATGACAGATTTCTCAGGGCAACCACTGCAGAAATATGTGGACGAGTGGCTGCAACTTGAGCTATTCTTCTGGTACCTGGTTAAGATATCCGTCACGAACCCATGTAAACATCAAAAGAACAACAAATACATAATCCGAGGCTTAAAGGTTCAAGCATCCGGTATTAATCAACAATCAAAGAAAAAATATCCATCAGCTGTCATGTGGATATTTTTAATGCATTTCTTTCTTCTTTTTTTTTTTAACATAATGAAAGCAAAATTAAAGTATGTCATGAAACGTGCGTGTGTTCTGAAAGAGTAAACCATACCATACAAGTGGTTACTATTACAAATTTATCATTAACCCCTAATTTTAGGGTTACTATGATTAATTATAAGCATATTCCAAGTGTTCTCTATTCCCCTATTTTCCCTGCATGCTCTATTAGCCGAGCTGAGGTGCAGCAGCAGCAGCAGCAGCAGCAGCAGCAGCTCGGGAGGTGCGGGGAAGTGTTTCTTTCTTGACAGCTGCACAGGAAGTCACATCCCTCCACACGTCGAGGTGTCACCAGCATTATTTTAACATTTCCAATTTTAATCTCAGATTCCTGCCATGTGTCAGCTTCAAAATAAAGTTCCGCTCCTGCATTCCCCTCTGCCTCCTAATAACAGTCTGCCGTATGGAGATGCCACAAAGATGCCAGGTTGCATTCAAGTCCTTTGTTCTACTCATTTGTTTTTTTCCCCCCACTGTTCTCAAAGGTTCATGAAACAAGATCCATTTGAAGTTTCAAAGCAAGAGGCAATGTTCAAAAATGATTCAAAGCACATGATTTTAAACACAGGACTGGGTTAAATGTACCATTTAATTACATGTTTACTATTAGGAATGGATTAAATATGGTTGATAGAGTAATAATAGTACTCTAATTAGCATCTGGCAGTGATGGAAAATGTCAAGCCAGGTATTTTATTAACTTCTTATAGTATTTCTATGCATTGCAACTCTATTAGATTTAGATATAGTAATATGTTACTGTGAATTTATCAGAGATTAAATTATGGAGCTATAATATAAAAATTATATTCAGGTATTAATGAAAAAAACTTCCTCAAAATACATACTAAATCAAAATTAAAAAAATGATAAAAGAATAAAATATTGTGATAAGTGACATGTAACGAGTGCTTTTACTTTCAGCACTTTTGGGGGTAAATAAGTTACTTTACTTTTTATCAGGTTTCTTTTTTTTTTAAGAAAATGAGAAAAAAGTGTGTCTAAAGTGCAACTGTGTTGTAAGTTTTCTCACAGGACTTTCACTGACAAACAAAATTAAATATCATAAAGCACCAAAACCTTCACCAACACAGTGTTTGTCACGACCTGAGGCAGCAGGACATTTTCGCCTGACTTCTTCCCCAGCCTGGAAAATCCTCCCCACATTACGACCATTGTGAGAGCTACTTTGCTTTCACAGTCCAAAGATCAAAACAGCAGCCATGTTTTCAAGGAACAAATGTCTTACCAGCTGGGCTGGTGTGAACACAGATATAATGCTGACAGGAAGCCGAGGCAGTCACTTGTAGAGCCAATTATGGGCAGAGCTGTGGGGGCAGGTTTACAAACACTGCTTTTCTTGTGTCGCGCTACTCTGAGGTATATGATTAACTTCCTCACCAAAAGTATCCAGGCAGCGCAGAGTCTGCCCTCTTTGTAGGTGGCAAAGCTGGTGAGTCGTGGCACAGCACAGCCACCACTAGACTACCAAGAAAAACAAAAACTACGCTGCGCTCGAAAGCGTTAATTTAGTTGTTTTTATTACTAACTGTACATCCACATTCTTTGACTTTTAATGGCTCTTCTTTAGGACATATTTAACCATTTGGTTAGGTTTTACAGCATTGCTATCACAAGGAGAATGCAGGTTACAGGCTTCTCCTGAAGCCACAGAGGCTTGGCGTTCTCCATCGGAGTCAGGAGGAATTCAAATTGACCTATCCGATGAAAATTCCTTTGCTTCTGGAGAACTAATTACAGGCCGTACTCATGAATGGAGGATGGAGGAGCAACTTAATTAACCAGTCTCTAGATTACCCTGTATTATTCCACTGCTGCCTTCTTCCAACAAAATAATTTTCTAGAGAATCGCAAGGCTTTGCCTTAACAGTTGCTCTAAAATTAAAACTGAAAAAAGAAAATCCCCGGGGTCCAATCAGTGAATCAACATAAGGAATGTCCACAGCATGCGCCTCCTCCCATGTGGCATTGTCGGGGTGGCAGAGCAGGGTTACCAGCAAACAACAGTCTTTTAACTATCCGTACTCTAGCAGCCCTCCTTCACTGTTGAATTTAAAAAGTTCCTTTCACCACATCTGCCCTATTTGTGCGGCCTTTTCTTCACCTGACTTGCTCATGAGATTTGCTTTATCTTAAAGGTCATTTCATTCAACTGGGCAACAAACAGAAGTGAATATAACCGTCCTCGATCTTTCCTTCGCAGAATTCATGCTTGAGTTGTCTCAAATAAAGAAGGTCCCTGCCAGCTAGAAGAAGCTCACAATCTGGGCAGCTCTATAGAAAAGGTTCCCTGTATCATACAGTACCCCTTTACAGCTCTACATTTCCATTTAATGACACCCTACATATTAACCCTGGTCAGCATCCAATTACACAGAATAAGTGAATTATCTGCACCAGCATGCAATTTGAAAATGTTTTTTGTGCAATGCGGGGACAAGGGGGCGTACAGGGGCCCCTTTTTTTTTCATCAATCCGGGGTTCATTAAAGTGCGAGCCTGTGAGATATTTTGAATTAATTAACTCTAAATACAGGTGATCCCCCCCCACACACCCCCTTTTTTTTTTTTACACAAAACCACCGAGATTCCCTGTCATGGAGTGTTCCAGGGGTATAGAATGACACAAACACAACTGATTTGATGAGCTTTCCTTCTCAGGCCAGCACCGAACCAAACAAACTAGCCAGACAACCAACAGCGCTGCATTCATATTTAATTACAGCCTGCTAACATCGCTGCTGGATAACATTACACTCAGGAATAAAAAAGAGGGAGATAATTGCTATAAAAACCATAGTGGGGTAGTTATTTCTTCTTGTGTAACCTGGGAGATTCTGGATTTTTTATTTTGGACACACAAAGTGAATTTTTGATTATTGCATCCAAATCAGATACATTGAGTCAGTAAGGTCAGCACACATCTTTCATTTAATGGCATGTAAATAACACCAGGTGGTGAATATTAAGTATCAAACATAGGACACGGCACTCTGTGTCACATGACCCACCTCTGTGGGTGTAAAGTCACTGCTGGCCTCCCAGGCGACAAGCATGTATATGTGTGTGCTTGTGCTAGTGTGTCTGTGTGCGTGATCATGGGCACAAGAAGGAGGGTTGAATTAGCCAAGATGACCAGATGAGAGCTGGCTGAATCCAGCCATGCCTTGTCAAGTTGTTGAACGCTGCTCTGTCCAGCCCTACTGACTCATGGCGGAGCAAAGAAACACACCAGCATGAAGTGGCAACCTCTCAAGCTGAAAAATAAAGTCACCATATAAGCACCAAAAACTGCAGTCGCTAAAAGCAAGACTCCAAATGTTAAAACGACAAAGTTCATAGCAGAAATTTGGTGTCTGTAGCTAATGATTAAAATGGCATTACCAGTGAGGTGGCTACTATAGCTAGCAGGTAGGTTCCAACCAGATTGCTTTTTTAAAATCTAACATTTTGTCATTAATTAGACTAACAGGATTTTGCACTCCAGTTTTAACGAGTGAAAATCTATTATTTCTATGTTACTTAGCACAAATTACACGTCGGCTAACCATGTCTGTGTTCCACCAGTACAATGCAATAGATGAGAACGGCTTGCTAACCGAGTTAGCTGACAAAACAAAACAATTTATGACATAAAGATGGCTGTGTCCAGCTTGTGTACGTAGTCATATGCATGGCATGTCTGTAGTTAGAGAGAATCACTCACCTGTTTCCCTGTTTCGCTCCATGCATGTTAGTATAAGAAACCAAGAAGAAAATATATATAGCTATATCTTTTTCTCTCTGTTGTTTGACAGCTGTACATTATCCATATTTCTTAAGATGAGTACTGAAGTTTAAATATGACACCATATTGCCAATGCAGCGAGTAAAACAAAGTACGAATCAGGTTTTTCCATCAGCCTAATCAATGTACTATGGCATTTATACTGATCTTTAGCAATCACGCTGACCGAGGTCCGTCATAGACAGATAACGACATTCTTGTTTTCTTGGGTAACTGTCTACCCGCTTCCCCTTTTCTTGTTATTGTGCTGATTTTCTCTCATACATTTCACATCTGTTATGTTGAATACTTCAGGCCTAACTAAATACAGATGAGGCAGCTTTAAGGAAACACAATCACCCCCAACAATAACAACAACATTAAAAGAGTTATTTGATCACAAAATAATCCCAATGCATCACAGACAGAAGGTAGCAGTTGATCTGAAGGTGAAGGTTATCTTATAGTCTTAGTAAATTAGCTGCTCTGAGCTGCCTGACTGGTTAATATGGAGTATTACTTGAGATAAGTAATAAGGGTGTGTCATCTGTTGTATTCAATTATTAACACTCTTTGTAACAAGCAAGTAGCTGAGAGTTCATGTGACAGCTGACTTATACATTAGCAGTCTTACGTTAGTGTTCTTATATATAAGAAAGATCCCTGTCACACAGTGTTGGTATCCTCAACATGGAAATAAGACACTATACACTAACACACTGCTCTACAATCATACAGAACAGTGGCTTCACTTACAGCTGAGAGGTATGAGATGAATAAGCAAGCGCAGACACACATACACACACACAATATACGTATGCACACACATACTGAGCGTCATAGTCTCTTGGCACACTGGCGCCTGTCACTCAGCGGGGTCCTGGAATATGCACCGAGCCATCGACAGGCGTCTGTGTCAATGCCTGACAAACCTCAAGGCACCAGGCTGTAATTGGAACGACTGGCCTAATCCTCAGATCAAGACAGACTCATTGACAACCTAAGCGGGCAGCAATCCCAACAGTGCCTTATTAGTGGAGCTGGCCTCTTCACTGGGGGCACTGATGTCATCGCTGCCTGCCAAAAGACACTTTCTTGGCCATTTAACAGAAATGTTCAATAATGGAAGTTTGATTTTATGTTTGCTCTACACTTTCATACACTTTTAGAACAACAACAGAATGGCTATATGCTTTTTTCCCCCTCTACATTTGTCTTTTGAGGGTGGATTTTCTCTGGTATGATTATGGTGTGAAAAAATAACTAAATATTGTAAATTCAATAAAAAAAATTTGATTAACAAGGCCTTAGCAGAATATGATGTTTTAAACATTTATTGTAACTCTGTTGGTGGACTGTGTAAAATCATGTTTAAAATCTAAACTATGCCAAAGGTTTAGAGAATTCAAGAAAGAGTTGAAACTTCAGCCAGACTCTTGCTACCTGCAAGAAAGATAGAAATCATTGGAAATGCCTAGCCTCCTCGGTCCAAAGGTAAGCAATTTGCTTACTAGCTCTCTTGAAACTCCCTAAGTAAGTATTAACATATTACCTTAAATATATTTTCATGTTTTTTCCTTATTGAGAACTTTCATTTGTTTACTGATTTGGCTGTGCTTATGTTAAAAAGCAAAATTTAGATGGCTTTGTTTCTTTGAGATGCAGGCTGCTTCAGGTATACAGTAAATTACTGACAAAGTACTGTGAAACAGAACTTTTTGCCCACTTTCCTAAATTCTGCAGATTTGGGTATATGATACATAATGCTGCATTGTCTTCCTCTTTGATTTCTGAAAGTTTACTGATTATCCTATATCCTCCATTTCCTAACAAGTATGTTTAGACTAAAACAGATGCTACCAGAGAAAAGTGAAACATCAGCTATGGCACATGACCCACCCAGAAGTTTCACCTGTCTGCAGACCACCACAGCTGCATCACTTGGACCAGACAGCTAGCATATAGGTTCTTCTGCTCCTTCATTCTCAGTAGGAACAACAGTGGGCCTCTCTTGAAATTGCCCTGTGTCCCTCTGCCTCACCTCCCAGAAGAGTAATCTGCTCTCTGATGGAGGGGAGCGTGTAGCAGAGGTCTGCTCTGACACCTTCTTGGCAGAGTCATAGAGCCTGGCTCCCAAACCAGTGCTCATAAGCCAAAATGAGCCAAAGCCTAAACCCCCCGACACAGTGTGTTCATTTGTGGCCCTTTCTGAGAGCCTGGAATCTCCTGTCAATGAGCATATCAGACAGTTTAACATGAACAGAGACGTACAGTATGAGCACCCGAGATATAATGTGTGTGCGTTTACTGAATATCTTGCAGATAAGGTGTCTAAACTGTATGAATACAGCAGTAAGAGACAAATAGAGTACAAGTGGAAAGCACATGTAGAGATTATTTATCCAGATACAACTATTATGTTTCAAATCATAATATGCTGCCAATGCTGAAATGGTCATCTGATATTGCTGTTACCTACTACAGCTCATTTCAAAGAACACAAAGTGTACTTTCCTTTCGAAGTGCTAAGTAGTCCTTGGCAAAGCTTAAGAGCCATCAACTTCATGCAGAGCATGACATGAGTGTTTCTGTGTCTGTGTGGATGTGTGTGTGTGTGTGTGTTTGTAGTTCCTGGCTTTTGTAAAGGCACCGGGAAGCTCAAGCCGTCCTCCCAGGCATGCCTGTGCAGTGTAACCAAGACTGACTGGCTGACCTCAGACTGTGTGGGCCCTTTAGCAGAAGATGAAGGAGCTTTTTCATTGACACAGGAACAGGAGGTATCGCCTTCCCTTTGCAACAGCTCTCATTCATGCCAGACACAATGCGTTATTATTGGTTTTGAATTGAAATGTTAATTTTGGGAACTGGGCAACTGGGTCTAAGAGCTTGCCCTGCTCATTTCTCATTTTTCACTTGGGTGAGGTGGTCTGTTTCAACGGGGAGACTTAACCCTCAACTCTCCTTGTATTACAGCACCTTAGTTTAGCTAGATAAGGACTGGGGACACAAATGCAAACAGGCTAGAAGTTTCTACAGTTCACCTGTTAGACTGGCTGTTGAGCACTGCCCTTTCATACAAGAGCCGAAAGCCAACATGTCAAGAGGTGAAGCCTGCAAGACACCGGTCCATACCCACAGAGCATGCACTATTGATCCTGAGGCCGTAGAGGAAAAACCTGCTTTTTCAGGCCAGGTGGTGTGAGCAGGCAGGTCAGCACTCTGCCGCACAGCCTCACAGAAATGAGTGCATCAGCAGGCCCAGCAGATCTATATGACGGGAATTAAACAGCATAATCAAATTGTTTGCGCAACCATTTAGCATCTCATTCCCTCGCTGCCCTGGGCCAAACTGACCACTGGAGACTGGCCATCTACAGCAGTAACAAAGTAGGGCAATAACTAACGGCGATTAAAGGAATATTGATGGCCTGTGACACACAGCATCCTGAAAAATGCTATTTGGTCAAATAGCTGCAATAATTAAGTATATGAGGGTCAGTCAATTTTATCTGCTGCTTTTATTTGGATCGATTATTTAGTAAACTGGCCAAGCCTCAGAGAGCATTATTGCTGACTGGGGTGTTGATTTCTAGCGCAGGTGCTTCAGCCAAGTAACACAGTAGCAGCTCGCAGTGAAGAGTAAACACACAGTGTAACAAATATTACAAAATCATCCTAGAATGGAGTGAATGATTCATAATGTATCCACTATCGCTATAAAACATGTGAGCTGGAATTGTACATCATCTCTCAGTGTACAATTACACTCTGTCCTGTGACATTTCTGCCTTTAAAATCACTGCATTCTGTCCTTTAATTTCAAAACACTCTTCTCGCTAACTGAAACCTTTCTCACTTTTCCCAGCATTGACGAGAAGCACGTAAGGCTGGCGTGAAATATTTTCACCACAGACTGATAAACATTAGCTGAAACCAAAAAAAAATAAAAATAATAATGAGTTTTGGCTGTGCAAGACCTTGGTGCTGTTAATGTGATGCAGTGGTTAAAAATAAACTAGGCCATTTAGAGGCTTCTCTCTCAGTTGATTGATTAAACATTAACCTGCTGGATCTGGGATATTTCTTATTAATCACAGGTGGCAGAGAGTTAACTGAGCATGAGGACGCCGTGTATGCAAAGAGATCCACACGGGGGGCAGGCTATAAAAAACACTCACACTAATATTTCTGTGTGCTTGAAATCACATAATCATAGCATATTCTATTTAGCGGATGCTTTAATCTGATGAGTGATTCATTTTTAGCACCGCGAGACCCAGTGGGAGTCAAACTAAGTCTAGTGGTGCAATTGAGTTACCCACCCTCCCGCACACACACATCTCCATATCAGACAGAACATTGTGGGAATTGCCATGACCTAATGCATTTCTTATCTTACGTTAGATTACACATTTTACAGTTCCTGGCCCAGTGGATACACTATATAGCCGCCCCAGATCCCCTTAATGACAGTAAAATGGAACAAAATCTCTATCAGACTTTCCTCATTTTCCCATGGCCAGCAATTGAGTAACAGAGTCTATCACACACTCGAGTAATGTCACTAATATTCAGCCACTGTTGCAGCCCTTTGCTTTGATGTGGGTGGTCAGTATTTACAACTCAAAAAGTCTTGAATTTGAGACTGGCAGCACACTGAAACTGACTCCGAAATAGCTTCGACTTTCCTGCCGTAACCCTGAGTGACTTTTTTGTGCCCTTTTATGCCTTTTATGAGAAAATTGACAAAGTAAATATCCTATCAGCTTTTCAGCTGATGAATAATGTACACAGTGAGTGATGGAGTGCTTTAAAAAAAAAACTGCTTCAGGGTTGTCCCTGCACATCAGCTGTCATCTGTGATGCAGGTGGTGGCCCAGGCGTGGGGGCTTACGGCAGCACACAGGTGCCCTTTTCACTCCCAGGCCAAAAATGACAAATTCAATAAACTCAAGACATCTCTCCACTGCACCTATGGAATCAAACACACCTGACAAGCGGCTGAAGGGCTTCTTCCTAGTCTCTCTGACATCCCATCCTGACAACTTCTCAGTATCAATAACTTGTAGAATATCCATCTTACTAGCATTCGTTCACACTGTGAGAAAAAATAAGAATATGTGTCAGAGGTTGTGTGACTTGAGGTGAGACTGTGATGAGGAAACTGAATCTCTGAGATGACATTAACAGAGAGTGTCCCCTACTGTGTGTGTGTTTAAGCCCCAGAGCAGACAGACCTGGCTTGGGTTACCAACCGTAATTCTGATGGTGAAAGGGCCACAATCAGCCTACTTAATCTCAAAGCTGTTCTTTAAAACCAAAGAAAGACGATCTGTCTCTATTCTACTGTACAAAATAAGCGAACATGTGATTCATCTTAAAATGGAAATGTACATTAAATTAAATTTGCCTTTAGGGGCAAGGAGGACAAGCTGTGACTGCAGGTTTTTCTGTGATAACAAAAAAGGTACTTGTACTCTGTCAAAAGACCCAGTCAAATAAACCTACCCTGACCTCAAAGAACAAACCTAGACATCACATTTTAAGGAATTAGCATCACAATGCCCTAAATGTCTCCCCTGCAGTAAAAAGCCCAGTAAAATGGCCTTGCAATTTTAGTGGTGATGATAAACTTGGAGACGCTGATAGCAGGATCACTGAGCGTGAGACAAACCCTTACTGTATGTTCATTAGCATCCGTGAAGGTTCCCATCTGACGAAGAGGGAAACAGAGTACTGAGGCCGTTCTGCAAGCATGAGTGTCTTATTAAAGAAAGGGCCAGGGAGCCTCACATTTGGCGAGGCTGGTCCACGAAGAGCTCCCACCTGTTTGTCTGGGCACTCTTTTGACACAATAGGTCATGAAATGTAATATGGCCCTGTGCCTCTCTTTCTCACAACACAAAAGGCAAGGAGTGGATGAACTGCAAGATAAATGACCTTGACATTTGGAAAGTCTCCAGATTTCTGCACCATAAAAATAAACCATGCAAAGAAAAACTCCAAACCCTCATGAGCCCTAAGTAGAACTTACACATGGGCAGAAGTAAAAGAGCTGCCTTTCAGTGGATTAAAGTTTCCACTTAAACATCTTGATTGCTTCGCTAGAGTGGCAGTGTAGAAAAGCGGTGGTAGTATAGAAAACCCAGAGCTAAAAAGTTGTGCTCCATGTACGTACCTTCAATATGGAGGTCCTCCAAACAGCTGTGCACATGCTGCAGACAGCCTCCACTTTCCACAGGAAGTATGATGAGAACCACAGGAAGATAAAAACAGCTTGGAATGGCTTGAGGGAAATGACAACAAAAATAAGACATTTTACAAACATACCAGGAAACAGAAGAAACACCCTTTTGGGCCACATTAGGGAAATTCGGGAGACAAACAGAAGCACATTGAACAGTCAACGGCACATTACTTATTAATGATTGAGATTTACTTTTTTAAATTTCTAAATATTTGTAGGTGAATATAGTGGTATGTTGTTATAGACAGTAGGCCTCTGAGCAGGTCAGTCACCTGAGTGACAGCATGGACAGGTGTGGAGGTGCATCTGGGGAGAGTGAACCGCGGTTGCCTTACTATTGTTCTCAGTGGGTCTTTGATCTCCCGTAGGCCAGAACCTCAGTGGGGAGTCCAGGCTGGGCCCCAGGCTACGGTTTGTATCGACTCAGCAGGGCTGACAGCACAAGGCGGAAGTGGTGTGGGCGGGTGGGGACTCCAGCTTCCTAAGATCGCCTCTGTGCAGCTTCATCTTAGCCTGACCTACACACTGAAGGGCGGTTGAGGATACAGGAAAAAGAAACAACAGCTATTAAACAGATTTCAGTCCAACCACAAATTAAGAGTCAAAAATATATATTTCTTTCTGACATCTCACTTTACAGTGAACACATTCATCAGAGGATGCACAAAAGCTGCCATCAGCCATCAAGGTCATTCTTTTCTCTTCAAGTTTTCCTGTTTTATCCACATTTATGTATTATGAAATAAATATGTTTTCCAGGTAAAAAAAAAAAAAAAATTTCCATAATGACAACTGTGTAAAATATATACAACTGTGCATGAAAAGATTTCTGACACAACCAGAAAACAAGTGAGTTTATTTTTGCAGTGTGACAGCTGTGCACACAGCCTTTACTTAAGCCAACCCTATAATGAACTTTCAAGTGTACAGTAAGTGGACAGGAGTGGCTTACAGCTAAAGAGAGTAATGTTTCTTTCCTGATGGTTCCCATCCTCGCCAGACTCAGCAAAAAGCCATCAAGCCATTTAGCTTGAATGAGGAAAAAGAAAAATAACAGTGAAACTAAAAAACAAAACAAAACAACAACAAAAAAGCATTAGATGCAAAATAAATCCAAATGGCTGTGTATATGACTTTGTGTCTAGCTGCAGAATGTGTGTTTACAGCATAATATTGTGTATATATCCTCAGTAGCCTGAAAGCAAAGTCTCAGTGTAGCGGCAGAGCAGTTGAGTAGACTCACAGTAAATTGTGACAGTGAGCAGGGCAGACTGGGACAGCCCCTCTTAGTCTGTAGCGATTGTGTTTCAGTGTGTTCGCCTGGCTCTTCCTGTGGTGCGGTGTGTTGTGGAGCAAAAAGCCACTGCTGGGAGCCACAGTGGAAGAGATCAATTGTACACATTCCTGCCACCTGAGATTCAAGTGTTTCTGTAATACTGCACAGCTCAATCGATACTTAAGCAAGGAGCCGAGAAGCAAGAGCACAGTGCATGCTTAGTGGTGGGATGACTCACACAGAGATAAAGCATGTATTTACTCCTGTATATTTGTGCTCCCCAGCTGTGAGCAGTCTGCATGAAAAATAAGCCAAATGACTCATCAGGTGTTTATGTATTTGTTTTATTTTATTTCCATTATTTCATTCAAATATTTATAATTTTATGATTTAATTTTGCAGCACATCTTTAAGTATTTCTAATTTTATGATTTGGAATTGTATTTTTTTTTTTATGAAATCAGTTACATTGTTATTTAGAATGTAATAATAATAATGATGATAATAATCATAATTTTCCTAGAAATATACCATATTTAAAATAGTACATGCAAACGAGGAATTTGTCATAATTAAGCGGGAATGTGGGAATGTTTTATTTTTCTTTTTGTTCTTTGAAGGAATCTCTCAGGAAGCCGATTTACTGCACAAACAGAGCTCAGGGGAACAGATGTGACTGTTAAAAAGAAAAAAGGCACTGTGGGCAAGGATCATTTAGCTTCTACGTCTCGAAATCTAAAACGTAAATATTGGGGATTTCGGCTTTGTAAAGAGGAGGGGAGCGCGCCGAGGATGCTGGACAGAAATGAACAGATCCTGCATTGCAGGATGTGCAACGATGTGTTAAATTAAATGCAGCTGTTGAAATACAAAAGGGGAAAATTTTTCACTTTGAATAAAAAAAAATGCAACGCAAACTCCTTTAAAGTCGTCAACTGTATCCGGATAACCGGGCGATCGTTTTTGACAACCTCCTTTGGAAAGGACTTAAATTGATCGTCGCATTCTTAAAACAAGGTCTATTCCCAATTGAACACGAATAATAATAAGAAGGAAAATAACGCCAACTGCGCATCGGACACCTCCTGCTTAACTATCTGCTCCGGACACCTCATCCGTTTACCCGCTGAGACGCGTTTCTTTTTTGTCTTCTTCTCCTTTTTTGTTTTTAAACCTATGTCAATAAATTGCAGAAGGGGGCCTTTTCCTTTCCGCTGATACGCTTTGAATTTATCCGATTCTGTGGAGCAGTCATTAATTGGAGATCTGAAGAACTGGCGACGAAAATTACGACGTTCAAACAGTGTTCATTTTAAATTAAAGAGCAGGAAAACTCACACCATCAGCACCCAAGCCTCCGTTACTGTAGTTTGTGCACAGTAACTGGAAACAGGGTGGAGCCTGCACGTGAACACAAATTCTTTAAAA
The DNA here is from genome assembly GCA_015052645.1 of Benitochromis conjunctus. NCBI lineage: Eukaryota > Metazoa > Chordata > Actinopteri > Cichliformes > Cichlidae > Benitochromis > Benitochromis conjunctus. Next base: position 19,334 of record VOQK01026112.1, on the reverse strand, counting down.
GAAACAAAAGTTACGTTATTTAATTTGTTTTTATTCCTGCTTTTTTCAGTGTCTTGTGTATAGTTGTTAGTAAATGTAAAGAGATGTTTTTTTTTTTTTTTAAATGAGGAAATAAAAGCACACAAACACACAATGTTTCTTTTGGAAAACTGATGTATTTGATTATTAGAGTAAAGAATTACAGTATCTTAGTTGTTAGTAGGTATTAAAGTGTAGAGAAACTGGACCCATAAAGATCTTCCAACTTTCCAAGAAAGTGCATGTAACAGTCCGAAGGTTGTCAAACCCGATATATATTTATACTTATAAAAACACTATCATTTTGTCCCCTGGCCGTGATGGACTTCTTATGAGAGCTTTATGTACATTTTCTTGCAAGGGAGCTTGTATTTCCACATCTGAACATATTTACAGAAGCTTCAACACATAACTTTGCACTTGATGTCAGTGAGGATGCTGGGACATAGCAGCAATGTGGAAATCCAGCTCAGATACTCAAAGTGATCCTTCTAATTTGATTAGCTGTCTCAGTTCCAAAAACCAGGAAACAGGCCAGAGTGAATGTTCCTCTATGTGTAACCGTCTTGCTCTCAACAACACCAAAATATGAGCAACAGAAGACTGAAGAAAAAATATGGAAGTAAACAAAAAAAAAAAAGTAGAAAGTACAATACACAGAGAC
>VOQK01026111.1:71003-81658 GCA_015052645.1 Benitochromis conjunctus | reverse complement strand
ACTAAAAACCCTTTTTTTTTTTTTTTTTTAACCACACACTGCATGTGTGTTTGTGGATAAGTGTGTGCGTGCACGCGCTGTGTTTGTGTAGGTGTCTGTGTGGGTGTTCCGCCCACTGTTGTGCTGCACACACAGTGTTCGGTGTAGCCAATGTGCCCTAGGCCTCTCACGCATATTATTCATATTACTGTTGATTCTAAAATAATTAGTCGCCAGGATATCCCTTTGAGATTGCAGAGATTATCAAGCTCAACTTCAAATACTTCCCAGATTCAGTTAGAGCACCACACAGCATCCATTAGCTGGTAAATTTTGTTTCAGGGCATCGGTCAGGTGCTGTTTTATACTGGCCAAAGAGAAGCATGGGCCTCTAAGTTTTCTTTTGATTCTGATATTTCCTCTACTCAAAACACGGCCAGTACTCTGTCCAGCTATTATCGATAGATTCATCTGATAATATGATTTTTTAAAATAATTTTATTAAGCTCTTTACCACATCCTTGGTTTCTGATATAACTAATTCAAGATTTTAGGTTGCTTTCTTGCATGTTTCCTACATGTCTGACAGTCTGCCCTGGAGCTCTTCCGTTCAATGTGGGCCGGTTGGCAGGTCTGCTCTGCACATTTGGTGCGTGTCCCACACATTTCCTATCGGGTGGGCATCACAGGCATTTTGCTTTAATTGCTAGGCGTTCTCCGACTGAGTGCAGCTTATTTGTATGTTTGTTTGCCTCCCTGCCTGAGCTATTGGTAATCTATTCTCCCTTCTTAGCAGGAGGAAACTCAGGCAGCCAGTGTCTGGATTCATTGAACTGGCAACAGGGTTAGTGCATTATCATGCTGGGTTAGATGTGGAGACATACTTGGCTGGCTTTCCTTGATTGCGTTTAAAGACCAGATAGCTCAACTTTTCTGAGTAGTTTGGAGTGGTACATTTCCATAAAATGTGAAGTTTGCACACACACAAGGAAAATAAAACATACAGAGGAACAAAAAATAAATAAGTAAAATTATATGTTTAGTTGTTTTCTCATATAAAGGGATATAGTATACAGTATGACTGTGCTGCATGTCATATATTTTTTTTGCAGCAGTGTTATTGTGAGATTAGGATTTCTTATCCTTGGAAGAAAAATACATGGATTATCTGTGAGGAGATCAGACTGTACAAAAAGCAGATTCTGTCCATAATCCATCTCTGAATAACAGATCTACAAGTCAACAACACTAATTATGTTTGTCTAACATTTATATTCCTTTTCTCATTCTTTTTAATGAAAAACTCGAATTTATACTGTAAAGGCAGATAAGAGTCACTACAGATGCGACTGCTGTGATAACGTTGTTTATTATAAAAAATGATCAGAGGAACTTTGGTGAAAGCTGTTTTCCTAAGATAAGAAGACCTTGTGAAGAGGGACTAAAACCAAACTGTGGAAAGAGTTCAAGGACTAATAATGTAATAATTCTGACATGAATAAAAATGAAACATTCATTCAATCAATTACATTCCAGCATCGTATCTTTTAAAGATGATAAAAGTTTATGAGTTAATACCATGTCCTTGCTATTTCTTTAAAAAGACACTTACTGAAATAGAGAGGAATACAAAAATCATGCACGCAGCCGCATGCTCTAAAACAAGCTCTTGGACCTTAACTTTATTTTTACAAATTTTTAATGGTTTATTTGAAGCCAGAATGCAGGAATTGCTTTATAAAATGTGAATTTTAGAAATATGAGATTGTAACAGTAATGGGGCGCATGTCTACAGCTCAAATTAAATGTATTTGTGGTTCATGGTTCCAGTTGGCAGTGCCGTGGTGGATGAAGTCAGATTTTCAACTTTTTTTTTTTCCCCCCGACTTATTGCATGAAAGTCAAATAGTCGTGCTTAATGTCTTCAGCAACAGGTGTGACTGAGCTTTTAGTAAAGCCCCTAAAATATCTCAAAACACAACTGTACTTTGTTACAAAAGCATTTGACCTTGTCTAAACATTTGAGGTAATCCAGCACAAAGCCCAGTAATCCTTTGTACTAAACATCACAATCAATCACTGTAAATAACAAGGTGACAGAAAAAATGAAAAAACTTATGAAAAAAAAACCCATCATGCTCACAGCACAGCAGCCTGCGCGCTTTTGCTTAAAAATATATATATAACATTATATTAATGTGAAAATTGCATTACATTTCATAGAAATGAGGCTGGATTGTTCTAGTAGATTTGACCGCAGTGATGAGGTGCAATAAGTGTGCCGAGTAGTCCCTCCTCCCGGCTCACTCATACTTTTCTGTGTGTTGCCGTTAACTGGAGCCTCGTGCAGATTGTGGCACTACTATACATCACAGCTGAGGCATATTGCCATCAGATTAATATCACTGCATACTAAGGTCTCGACATACCACCAGCACAGACAAGTGTGAAATATGTTGAGGAAGTGCATAATCGTGACATCTGTTACCCTTCACGGTAGCTCTTAGTACAATATTAACTGAAGAAATAGCGGGTTTAAGTACAGTACGTGTTAACGCTATGATAGCCTGTTTAATTGAAATATGACTTGGGCGTAATGAAGATTAAATTAAACCCGGAGATAATCATCTGACACACAGATAATTGAGTTGCAATCCTCGGGCAATCAAGAATAGCTCTGGGAGAAGAAAGAAATAATCATGGTCCTTTACTAGAGAGGAATAAGCTTATTTCTCTGTGATGGGGACATAAATTCAGCACTCAGATTAAAGAGTGATTAATCAGGGGCCGTAATCCACAATTTGAGAGGAATCGGAATGACATATGTCTTTATGTAATTTACTTTTCTGTCCGCGTGTGTGCGTGTGTCTGTGTGTGTGTGTGTCTGTGTGTGCGTGTGTGTGTGCGCGTGTGTGTGTGTGTTCTTCTTCTGAGATTTCTCATCCATGCTCGCAGGATGACTTGACGACTGATCCGACTGCACGGGACGAGAGGCTGGCAAAATGTTTTCATCTCTTCTTGTCCACTTAAAATAGCACAGGAGAGTTCTTGTGCTCCCCCAAACATATGGTCCGACGTTGGTGCTTGGTCTTTTTCAAAAGGGATTAGAGCCTGCAGGTCAAAGTGTCTGTGTGTCAGCGGTGGCACCCTGCTGTATTTCGGGTCTGTGCACTGCCAAGAAACAAACATGTGAGCTTAGACGCTGACATTCATTTATACACCAGGGGCTGTTAGTCCCCCTCGTTTTGTTTCAGGAGAACTTTATCTACCCTCGAGGGGTATTCTGTCATGTTAAATTGTTATTATTTTACTGTTTTTGCAGTGTTGAATAAAATGACCTTTAGGTCAGCGCAACACCAGGGACTGAAACAGTAGTTGTCCAGCTATAATTGTTTGACAAAGCAGCGATTAAATACACACTGACATATGATCATGAGCAGACATAGAATTTGGCCACGTTTTTAATCCGGTCAAGAAAACGAGCAGCCTAAAAAGAAAAAAATAAAGGCCACTTAAAACAGCACATTTTAGTCTCCGCTCTATATCCCAAAGAATTCTTTTTTTTACGCTTTGGAAATTATTACAACTTCTGAATCGATTACTCAAAAACATGGTCTAATCTTCTGTGTCAGAAATATTGACAATCAAAATTTAACAAACAAGCAGTTATACTCTTCATGTCTTTATTGAACACAGGGAGTATCCACTTATGATGAACTCTGGAATGTAATGACTCATTAAAATATACTTTTAGCAGAAATGCCTTAATGAGATGTTTTCTATAGCTGCTTATAAGAGTAGCACAATGCCTTGATTGAGCAGCCCTTTTCCGGCCCTGCCGTGGCATCTCCAGCATCTCGACTGTGTTAAATTCAAGACTAGGATTTGTTTCAAAAACATGCTTTCCTCAGCCATTCTGTTGTTCACCATTGTTACCGCCATGCTGTGAGATAACAAAGCAGTCCCTAACCATGATGCTCCCTCCATCATGCCTCGCAGTTAGGACGAAGCTTGTGCGGTGCCGTTTGGCCTCCAAACAACACAAAGAAAAGTTCTTACTTTTGACTCTTTCAAATGAGCATGAGTAGTTTGTACTCCTGAATTTTCTCCATTTATAAACACTTTGTCTTGCTGAAGATTAATGAACACTTTCACAGCTTTGTGAATTTTTGAGCCATTTTTGGTTTTGTATAGCTGTCCTAACCAAACTTATGGCTAAAATAATTGTTTTTCCAGTTTATTGTGTTTTTTTTTTTATATCCGTGTTTCATTATTTCACCGTGACCTCTTTGAAAAAGTTTATTTTAGGATTAAGCTGCTAAACTTGGACCTAAACAACACAGGCTTAGAGACGTATCAGTGACCGCTGGTAGCCACTGGTCGGTGGGGGAAATGTGTATTCCCCAATTCCCCTGGTCGTTGGAAGCTGTTGGCAGTTTCTAGGTAAAATTTGCCACAAAGAAGTATACTGTGCTGCACGGAAAACATCTTTGGATTTGCTTTAGTCTTTTTCTTTTATCTGCAAACACTGACTGGTTATGAAACTGAAACGTACTACACAAACTCAGAAGTGATGCTGTGCATTTTGTGTTTATGATGGTAAGGCAAAACCTTTCCTTTAAAGGCAAATCTTCTTAATATCGTTACATCTTTTCAAGATTTACAGCTGCTTGCAAAAGTGCTTGGTGTGTTCGCACACAACATGTTGTCTTTCATGCAGATTTAGAGCGACCACGGCAATCTGCTTGTAACTAAAGCAAAGACGAGGAGGTTTTGCAACCGTTTTCACACAGCTACAGACAGCAACCTCCAGCAAACGCTCATCATCTGAGGAAAACACCTATTCCTGCAGGTTTCCAAGGGGTTGGGGTGGCCAGCCAGTCTCTAGGTGTGTATAGATATGGCCGGAGAGGAACATTAAACTGTTATAACAGCTCTGCCTTTTAAAAGTCTTTTGATGTTTTTTTGTTGTTTTTTTCAAATGTTCTTTCTGCCGAATAAATTATCCTCCATCATATTCAAGCATTTTTGCAAACTGCAGTTACAAGTAGTAGACGCAATTTTGTAAACACATGCGGTGTGCTCACACGTACTTCTGGTGTACTTTCTTCTGAATTTCAGAAATTTAACAAATTAAGAAAATATAGATTTCTAAGTCACAAAGGTTAGAGGTCAGTCAGGCCTCATGCACCCAGAGGCCCATTTTGAATAGGTGAATAATTTAAAGTGTGTTCAGTCGGGTAGTGTAGCATTACACCACACACAGAGAATAAGGATGAAAAAGTCAAATTACCAAGGGCAAAGGGCACAAGTAGGAATCATCCTTAATTAGTGGTTACCATGGAGTCCAGTTCAGTGTACACGGGGAAACAAATACAGGCTAGCAACTGACCGTCAAGACAACACACAGATCACATACATCACACCAGTGAATAAGGAACTAATGAAGTGATTTTACAAAATGTAACTGGTAATTACTGCACATGTAACAGATTGAAAAACCTGGATACTATTTCAGTCATTCACTGGTTTCACCCTGACAGACTCAACTTGCATCCAAATGTTGTCAAAATTATAACTGAATTTCTTTGTGCACCAGCATTATTTGTCCATACTTTTCCGGCATAATAACATTTTTATACGTCCTCATCTTTATTCATTGAAAAAAATGCAGCTTTGTGGCTCTGCGCGCATAACTTTAACTAGCCTCTTCACACAGGCTGTGTCTGAATGCAGTTCTCGTGAATTAATTAGACGTATGGATTTTTAGCCACAGCTTCAAGGACTAAAATCATAAACAATCACAGCAACAAGGTCATAACCTCTTCGTCAAAATGGTTAATCCCCGAGCTGATAACAGCGCTACGAAAGGGGAAAAGATGTTATCCGTGAATCGACTGTCTGCTATTGATGTCGGTGTCATTATCTCCAGATTGGCTCTGAATTAGAACAATGGTCATTTTAAGAACCATTTCCTCTTCCTCCCAGCCTGCTGCATGTGGTACACATTAGGCAACATGCCATTGAGCCGAATATCTTCATTTTTATCTTGATTCATGCCCCCGTATTTTGGACAGATTTATAAAAAACTTTTCAGTTAAATAATAGTGTATTATTTTGCACCATATTGCATGTATTATATTTCTAAATTAAAACATTCTACAGAGTTGTTTTCAAAGAAAATACTTTCCATTTAGTTTTATCTATACAGTGCCAAATCACAACAAAAGTCATCTTCAATTAAATGTTAACAACATTGTATATAGAACATGTTTAACCTCTTTAATCTTATGAATACTACCAAAATGAAAAGTAAATAAAATAAAATGTATATGTTTGCAATGCTGTAAACTATATGAAATGGGAATCAGTAATCCCACCTCTTTGTGGGTAACTCTAGGCAGCCGGTGGGATGCGTGGCACAAAGAGGAAGGAGGTCGGAGGCGGCAGATAGTGAGCTGCAGTGTACTACAGCATATTGGGTCATAGGAGGAGCCAGGAGGACAGAGAGTGTTGTTCCCAGAAGTCGACTGCAGTGAGGCGGGGCGTCAGCCAGCACACCAGCGACCTGCCTTCCCTCCGCCTTCCCAGCTGCTGGGAAAGATGGAGATACCAGCAAATCAGTGTTTGTTCAGCCACTCCACAAATATCCCCTCTCTAGATTGCGTCTGGCCAAGGAAACGACACTTGACTGGGATTCTGAAATGATTATTGGTGGCAGTGTCCTTCTGGGGCTGCTTTTCTAAATGTGCCAATAAATTTCACATGTCCAGCTTTGTTTTGCTTTCATTAGGCCTCTAATCTCCATCCCAGGGCCAGGCTGATTCTGCCATGAGTGAACTCTCTGTTTTCTCTAGAGCCAGTGATTAATGACTGGACAGCATCATTACTAGTGCTCTGCTCTGGAGTTACATATCTGCTGTTGTTGACGCTGCCACAATCAGTGCAACACTATAACATATGTGTTTTTATGCCTATACATGTAAGTTATTTGCAGATCTCAAGTGGTTGTTTTTAACGGCCAGCGTAATATTTCATGATAGCATGTTTCTTATATACATCATTTCTATCCTCATATTATTTGTGTTTGATTTAGTATCTTAGAGTACTTTTGAAGAAAAGTAGCTATTTGTTAAAGACCTCGCTGAGAAAGTGACAGTCACGTTATGCGTCATCTTTCTGAAGTAACTTGTATGTTCATATCTCTTGAGTTTGAACATGGGGTAAGGAACATTAATGGACCTTAAGAATCTGACCTGGCAACAACCCCACATCTTTTACAACACGGGCATTGTTCATCTTCTCCTTTTAAAATGTATATGCCTTTTGTAGCTAGCTATTAACTTGACATTTACAGTACTTTTATTGACTCTTGAGTGCATTGATTCATAAAAGTCATGCAAGTACTTATCTCCTAGGATATTACTCACCCGTCCCTCTGATGCTGTAATATCATATTTTTGCTCTTTGTCTCAACTTTGCGCCTCAGGCATGGAGACATATGCATGGCCTGACAAACCATAGCACCATAAACCCCGCCTTGGTGCTGCATTATACATTCAGCTAAGCCGAACGTGTTTCCACATGACTAATAGATGATGCATACTGTCTGGCAGGCGAGGTTTCTACAATAGTTGAAGGCGCTGGGAACAGGAAACCTTGTTTTTTTCAAATAAAGACAGAGTCACCTGTGGAGTAGAGTCAGCAGGTGCCCTGGCTCTCAGGTCTCAACACCTTTATTGTCTAGGGAGCGAGTGTACTGCCTACAAACTGGCTGCTAGAAGGGAAGAGAGATGGGAAGGGAGTTACTTTAAGCAATTTTCTACTCCTTGTGTAAAATATGTTAATCTGGTAAAACACCACAAACACCAGTTAGAAATCAAACCCAAAGTTGCTTGAACCTAAAGAGGAAAGCCTTAAAAAGCATCCGCCTCTACCTTGATGAATGATATTTGTACAGCAATGAAGCTTCCATTGTTTATTTTTCCTTTTTCCAGGTGTTATTTTTTTTTCATTCCAGATTGAGTATTTCCCCGGCGAGTGAATAAGCCTGTCATTCCCATATTAAACACAATGCTGGTCCAATAAATGGACACCACCTGTTTAAACGGTCAATGTCATGTTAGGGTCAAGCAGGGTCCTGTTTGATTGGCCACATCGAATGGACGGAACACGCCGCATGCCCTCTGTGGTAACTTTAAAAAATGTTCAGGAAGTTTGGTTCACCCTTTACGGCCTAGGACATTTCCTACTACAGGAGTTAAGCACTCAGGACAGGAAACCATTTGCTGTGGCTGTAAGATCTCTTTAATGACTGTCTAACTAGAAACAGGCCGGTCTAATTCAGTGCCTGGAGCCAGCAGGAATGGCCTTGCATCTAGACGTTGTTAGAATATTTACTGCTTCTTCGATGGGAGTCTTTTTGACACTGCTGCAATAAAATTTACAAGGAATCCCTTTTTAGCGTGATGCGAGGCAAAGTGTGGTCAAGAGGGGAAGAAACATGCTTGAAAAAGTAGCTGGCCACTAAAGTTATCATTTGTCTTTGTTTATGTGAACCAGGAACTACGGATGGCTGACATTTAAACAGCATTTGATCGGCTTTGTCCCCGGTTACCTCAGAATGTCGTTAGTTGATGGTCAGAATTATCTGACTTTGCAGTATGTCAGAGAGGGTGACTGTGTTGAATTGTATGGCCTTAGTTTTAGTATATGTGAAAGGGTCAGAGTTGTCCTTGGGAGGAAAAAAGCTGCTGATTCAAACATATTGAGCTGTTAATGCCCTCTAACTTTCTCTATACTGGTGTCAGATGTTGTTATACTTCACATCAAAGCCAGTTTCTTCTCGAGGGACATGCAGGGTAATCATACGATCCTTGGAGTTCAGCACTGAACAACTTAGTGTCTTGGTAACTTTGGGGCTGGTAATGGATTAGGGGTGTTTGTGTACATGTTCATGGGTTACATGCCTATGTGGGTGTCCGTGCACTGCCGTACACGGCGCGTTAGTGCTCCTGCTGACTGAGGAAATGAGCTGGGACCACCAGAGGTGATTGTGCATGTGCAAGCAGCGACCAGGGTTGGCTTGTTCCAATCACTGACTGACTAGGACTGTTCTGTGACCCACCAAGCCTCATGCCCCCCAGCCCCCACCCTCCCTAAAAAAACCTTTGTGTAATAAGCCCAGTGGTGGCCCTTTTTTCTAAAGTGCCACCGTGTCTGGACAAACTGACACACTTCAGTTTCCCTGCAACCCTTCCACCCTTCTTTCTCTTTCTTCCACTGTGGATTTAAATAAATGCAGTCAAACTCAATTAGAGGAGAGTGAGAGCAGCGCAGGAGAGGCGCTGGTAATAGTAACTTTGTTCAGCTGGTTCCTGCTGTGACCAACCCTCATTTAAATGAGCCGCTTGATAACCCTCAGAAATACGATCCCAGTGAGAGAGAGGAAAGGAGGTAGTCTCTCCACTTTCCTTGTTCCCAGCGGAGCTTCTTTTAACAGGCCCTCTCACCTCTCTGATTCAGGGGGCACCTCTGTGACACAGATGAGCCAGTTGGGACAGGGAGGTGGCATTCATTTTCCGCAATAACATGCTAATGCTTATCATGTCAAATACTATAGTTATGTATAAGCTAGCGCTTGTAATAGAAGAAAGAAAAAAACGTTTACCGCAAAGCCTTACATAATTATCAAAATTATAATGTTTCCATGTGAGAAAATACAAAAAACTCAAAACAAATCTCAAGAAAGCATTTCCAAAACTCTTACTCAATTGCTCAAATGTGATAGACTCCACCCATCTGGGGCTGTGAGTGGGATGAAACAAATGCTTAGAACAACTTCAATTTGACCGAGGTTTCCTGACAGCTCCCAAGCAAACTTTGAAGTGTTCTTATCATTGATTTTGTGTTTTTTGTCTTAACGTGTCTCCCAGACAGACACCAACTGAGATGAGTGTTAAAATACTGTTATCCAGATCATTGCATGTGAGGTAATGGAACAATTGATAAGGTGTCCTACCGCATACTGCGTAAACAATGCATCAGAAAAATTCTGCCATCATTCCTTACACACTCAAAGCTATATTTGTGCTAACCATGTGATTTGTTCACAGAAGTTGAGGTGGTTTATTTATTATACAATGCTATTGAGGTAGGAAGCCAAGTGTCTCGAAAAAACAACCCATAATGTCTGTAGAGAAGTTGTTTTGGTTTTTTTTTCCTGTGATGCAATTCAGTCTTGCAATGGGTAGTTCGTTTTTTTGGGGCATCCCAAAGATCACAGAATACAATGAAAGCATGAATAAGAATGTGTGGCTACATGTATTGTTACTGCATCCCCAAAATGCAATGATTGATGAGCTGTGCTCGAGAAGGGGATAACTAGCTCTGAACATTCTTGAACTGGAACTAGGGGTGGAGTAGGAGTGCTTTGATCCATTTCCAAGTAAGTTTCCCAGCTGATCTGACTGCAGAGCTGCTGCAGGCAGATGGCCCTTTTGTCACTGTGAAAAATAAAAATCCAATAAACATGGTAATTATAGAAAATGCTGGACCCTGTGTAAGGATCTACTACTGAGCTCTTGTTCTGGTTCTGAGAATTGCGAAATACAGTTTATGGGACTTTTTGTACGATGCACACCAGCTAATAGCCACAAACAGCATGAGCCAAACAG
>VOQK01026111.1:40856-55822 GCA_015052645.1 Benitochromis conjunctus | reverse complement strand
ATTTATTTTTTTTTTTTTTGGTATGGCAAGTTGTATGCAAATAAAACCCCCAAACTGAATTTAAAGTATTTAAATGTACGCAGCACACCCGTTGTCTAATGGTTCATTAAATAGTTTTATTATTAGGACTTTTATAAAAGCTGAAGTCAGGCATTCATTGCTCATAGAAAGAATCACCTGCCAGAAGGTGGATTAAACTGTAAGCAGTGAATAAACTGTCAGCTTGGAATTAGCATGCTACTGTATGACTTTTGCCATAAGTGTCTCTCGGGGCTTGGATTAAATCCGAGGTGTTTGTGTATCATTTCATCATATTACAGCCTGTCATCCTGATGGCAGAGCAGTGTCAACGTGGGAAAGCTAATTGAATTTACTGGCTGAATGTGGCACAGCTCAGCCACAGTGGGTCTGTCAGGATAGTGATGACACGTCATGCTGGAGTGTAGCATGTCAGTAGCAAAGGCGAAAAAGCCTCAAGCCCGCAAATATCATATGACTGATGATTTTGTCACCCGCACACCACTCCACAGTCACCACAGCTGTATTTGCTTGATTTATATCACTCCACGTCTAAGACGGTATTTAAACCTCATTTAAAATATGTCAGTTGCTTTGAAACAGCAAATTTTCTTTTGTTTTTCTCCACTCTGGTGACACTGACACAATGAACACTGGAAGTATTGTATATTTTGAGCCTATTTATAAACCTGACACAAGATTGGACTCACCATGCAGTTGTAAATAGATGAAGTCTTTGGGGGCACTGGCCTTGGGTGAAAACAGCTCTGGCAGAACTAAAGAGTGATTTACTGTATTCACCACTTTGCCTGCTCTTTTCACTAAGAAATAGGCTGAAACTGAAAGAGGAATAAATGTTGCTGAAGTTTTCCCAAGCATTGCTCAGATTCATTATGTGCATAACTTACTTAATAGCATTCCTTCCTTGTACACTTCACGCCATGCCTACCCACCATGCACTGCAAAGGCTTTATATGCTCTGAGCACTATGTAAAGGCTCAAAGTTGGAGGGGTCGGCAGGGGTAACGTTCGAGTGGGTAAAACATTTTTTTTTTCTTTCATTCCTGACATTAAGACAGTTTGTGTTTTCTGGGTGGCTTTACAGTCATAGTTAAAGGAACAGCTAGTCCAAAAGATAAATGCAATTTAGGGAAACGATGTCCTCATAGGACAGAGGACACGGAGACTATGGTGTTTTAGAAATTTAAGCTTGTGGTGAGAAAGATTTTTGTTATACAAAGTCCCCACAGCAAACAGAGCTGATTAATTCAGCCCCCAAACCCCCCACCCTGAAAATGATTCCCCCCACAGCACAGGAGCACTTGGGCATGTTTAGCGCAAATGTAATTACGGCCTCGGTAAGCGGCCAGCTTTTTAAAGAACCCCTTCTCCGTCTCTCTCACTTCAATACCTGATGATGTCATGGCCCTTTGTGGGGTCGCAGAAACTTCTCAAATCAACTGCCACTCATGACCTTTTCTTTCAATTTTTTTTTTTCTACCTCCCCCCTTTGCCCAATTCTTTCTTCCTCTTTTTCTTTCTGTGGTTCATAACTGAGGTTCCCTTCATGGGTTGATCAAGCAGCCCCCTCCCATTGGCTCCTTCTGCTTTTGGAGCCACTTTATGAGAAATGCATGCCCTGTTTAAATGTATTGATAGTCCTCATAGACGTCCCAGTCTTTTGTCCTCCTGGCCTGCTGAAGTCTAAAAAGTTCCAGAACATTGAAAAAGGCCTCAGCATACGGCTTTGTCCTGACAATCCCACCTCTAAACATATTTGACTACAGACATATTGCAGTTTGAGGGGCCAGAGCAATGCTGCTCGGAGAATTTCACCCATTTTATTGCCACTCTCAGTGGCAGAAAGGAATGTAATCTGGCAAACAAATGTTGTGACAGACAGCTTGTCTGGAGGATTTTATGGCCCGTCTGCACTGCTGGTACATGGGTACACCAGCCCTCTCAACAACTAATGCTGCATGCAGTGCACATTGTGTTTTGTCATATATATTTTGATTAGTGTGCTCTTTTTCTAAATGTGGTTCTTACGGTCTGTGAATCAAAATAAGGATTTAAATTTACACATTAGAGTTGGCAAACAACGGCAAACCACTAATCCGGGACACGCACACTGCAAAACACATTACACACAATCTAATGAAAATGTCCTTTTCCTTTAGGAGTGACCAGCGAAAGTTGGCAAATATCTGCGCTGTCTTTTTGACAGCCATATATCTTAAAAGTGATCTTTTAGAAGATCCCTTAATGCATGTGCCTTTCTTTCGTGAGCAGGAAGCGTGGTATATTTAAGGAGTCATTGTCTGCTTTTTTCTCCTGTCCCTACGGGAAAATTAAAAAGAAAATCACCTCAGTCAAAACTAATGAAGTGCTGTAAACACCAAAGCACTGGATTTGATTTTGAAATAACTGATGAGACGAGAGATAAAGGAAGCTACTTAGTTAGTAGTAGTTAGTATCAAACAAAGGCATCAGTTTCAAGTTGTGTTTCATTTGGTTTCCAGAATATCAATTTGACTAGAAAGTGAAAGTGAACATCAACTAAGGGACTTTACAAAGTTTATTTTCACTTAACTATTAGTTGAGCACCATGTCACTATATAGCAACTTCACCAGAGGCAGGATGCCTCTTGTGAGGCTGCTATTTAGTGACATCAGTCCTTGTCATCTTGACAATATAAAACAAATGAATCAAAGATCAGAGGAGGGGCTGGGAAAATATGTAAAGGTTTTCTTCCCCAGTGGGGACTTTTCTGGTACAGGTTTATGTCTAATTATATTTCTCAGTGTAGGAGAGGAACTAGGGGAGGCATTCATTCGTCCTTTGACCTGATTTTCTATCCCTGTCGTGGTCGCTCTCTTCTTCTGTCCCCATCCAAGTGATTACAGGACACTTAAATGCCTAATTGGCTTTACTCCTTATTAGCAATACAATTATACAGGCCTTGGGATTCTCATGTGTGCAGCCATCTGTAAAAGAGAGACACCATTCAGATCTATCCATAATTCAAACCATAGTTATTCTTTTACTGGCAAGCCTGGGCCTTTGTTTGTGTTGTATGGTTCTTATCCTGGCTTGCAGGGCCCCTCTCTCTTCTGTCTTTTGATCAGTGCCTCACCTTTGTCCTGAATTAATAGAAACCTTGCAGATAGCACAAACCACTAGTATTCATTCATTACTAGTGTTTTTCTGCAGATAAATGTATCAAGAATCGAGCTGTATTTTAGGAACAATAATAAGACGGCACTGGTTGCAACTCTGGGCTTTTATTTTGGAATACACATGCCACAGTGCCCGATATGCCTGACCGTAACTTTTTGCTCCTAATAAAAATAAAATGTCTTATTTAGAACTGAATCAAACCCCTTTAAAAAAAAAAGTGTAAAAAATAAATAAGGGCCTAGTAACTAAGTAAAAATATCTCAACTTTCTTTCAATGCATTTTTTGTCCATGTATAAAAACAATTGAATTTTGTTATTCTTATAATCAGGTTACACACCTTATACACTTTTTTCAGAGATGAAGTTTTTAGTCAGCTTCATTTGAAAGAAAAACAGTTGAAAATATTACTACTGGTGTACCACACTTTTTTTATAGACTGGAGCTAAATTTTCAATCCGTTAGTGACATACTTGAGATATGCTCTAACTCAATTATCTATATAACTTTACTTGCAACAGTTTTCATTCATAGGATGTACCGACTCCACTATGTTATACAGTTTTACAGTACATAGAAATTTGAGAGAAAAATAGCTATTATCTCAGTCACTTCCGCCCCTCCTACAAGGAAGTATAGCTGTCACCTTGACAGTAGGAAGTTTATGTGATCTGAGAAAGCTCACTGAATTTTGGCACATGTGATGGATGGATTAACTCAGCCAGGTATATTAGAGTACACAGTTTCTGAGCTTCATTATCTGCGGTCATATCTGCACACAGAGAAACCCGTCTGTCTGCCTGGGGTCTTCCTCAGTCGTAATAAGACAGCTCTGATAGTATCTAATGACAAGGCAGACACCCCAGTTCCTGATGCCATTATCAAAAGTGGCCTCATCAATCAGACAGCAATGTGACTGGGGATGTGTGTGTGATGAAAGGAAAGATCAGTGATGAGAAGCTGCAGTGGAGAGAGAGGGTGGGATGATGGGTGGGTGGCAGGCAGGAAGAGGCGAGGACTATACGCCTGTAATGAGGTGGCCCACCTTCTTACCCCCATTCGACCTGTTAAGGGATGGTGTCGTAGGAGGCGGGGCAAAGAGCAGAAGAATAACCCCCTCGGTACGTTTACACACTCTGATGAATAACTCCTAATCTGAGTGCTGTTCATCTACAGAAGCTCATTGAATCCTTTCACTTTATTTTGTAGTTTGTATCATCTGTAACCTGAAAACCTGTTCACAAAACCACGTGTAACAAAATAGTTCTGCATTGTCATGTCCTCAACCTAACTGACACTTATGTCCCAACAATTTCCATCTTTACACAACAGATGTCATTTTGTTTTATGAAATAGATGCAGAATTGAGAAACAGGTGCTGGTAACGTGTGCATGCATGTATTGTTCGATTGGATTTTGTAACTCCATAATCCTGTTTTCTTTCGGTTGAAGGACATATTGCGTCTTGACTCAAAGGCGCACTCGTGTTACTCAAGCACAGGAAATTTCAGATATGCTGAATGAACACTCAAGCACTGTGGAGGAAGGGGTTGAGTTTACGCTCAAGCAGATTAACATGTTTGGAAATTCTAACTTTCTCCATCTGACATCTTTGTGTGAGAAGAAAAGCAGAGGAACCTTTGACAACGGCATTTTTCACATGATCAGGGCCGGATGAAAAAATGCCTTTGAAAGGCAGTGAAGCCCAGGAAAATTGTTTGTTGACCACACAACAACCATCGCACTGTGGCTGTCAGACCTATGAGGCGTGAGGAATTCCTTTGGGAAACAGATTAATAGTTCATTTTCATGGCAGTCGCACTGAGAATTAAAAGGGAAACCGAGAAGGAGACAGGAGTGAGGAAACACAAACGTTAATCTTAAACATTTTTTTCATTGAAATCTGTACCAAAAAAAAAATCATATTCATTCTGTAGCAACATGCAGACATTTTGCAGGCAAATAAAGACAAGTCTTAAGTTTTCACCGGGGTTGCTGCGAATAGAAATGTTGTCTTTTCCACTTGAGTACAATGTAATAAGGAATCTGCTCGCAGCCACAAGGAATTTTAAAACAAATCTCTTGTTTTATTTTTATTAAGGAATCGCTGCAGAAACAATGGTCTTCCTTTTTTTAAAGAAATTGTTTGCATGCCTTTCCTGGATGTATGTGAATTAGGCTGGAAATAAAAACATGTTTATGTCTATACCAAAATGACCCAAGAGTCTGATAGTGTTTCTTTAAAAATAAGTTCCAAAATTACAATAACGTGTTTCTTTTAAGTCCGGCTTATGATATTGATTTTAAAAAATACGTCTCTTGTGTTTTAACGGATTTAGGAAGAAACAGAACGTTTATGCTTGTGTATTTAATAGATATCACATGACATGTTAATGATTTGTTTTCCTTAATTTGAAATGGATTTGCAGCCTTTAGGAATAGCACCAAATAATTTGTTGATAATCTGTGTGCTTGTGAAAGGGCAGAGACAGCACATTCTTTTACAGGTCGTGCTAAGTATTCATTTGGAACCAGAACATTAGTCCTTATTTGTTGCCAGTGTCACACTTTATAGCCTTGGGAACACGCTCAACAAACACTAACAAATCACTTTCCCGGGCCACAGTCAGTAACCCTACGGTAAGTAGCGCAAACTTTTGTCTTTTCCCAAAGTTTTTACACCAGTAATTGTGCTAAGTGCAGGTATCAATCAGAGCCCTTGCCATTTACAGTACATTATCTCCTACATTAGCTCAGCTGAATTATGTGTGAGTGCAGGTGGAGACAATGTAAACACAAGCTCTGCATACATGTGAGTGCATACATGTCCCAGTTTAAGAGTAGGTGCACACACATGTGCATGCCCTTGTTAGCTCGTATCTATGCGCCACCCATAGCTTTAGTGCCAGACAGAGGTTTGCTCCTCAATAGATCAAGGCCTCGCTAATGGCATATGATGCTGCGGCACCCTCAAAATGAGCCATGTAAAAGAGTGACATTATCGATCTTGCCCGGCGAGTCGTGTGGCCTCCAAACACCTGTGATTTTAATGGCACGCTTACTTTTTCATGGCTGTGGGAATAAATCACTACGTAGCAGTGCTGTGCTGGATCAAGGTGGCCCAGCAGTGTGGCAGAGCGCTCCATCACATTTTATATTGTGTTAATAATGTCAGATGTATGCTGGGGAGTAAAGGCCCTGCATGCATTCATCACAGGCGCTGAGGTATACAGGGAGAGGACTGAACAGGGTGTCTAGCTGGGAGACAGACGCCTCCATTGAGCTTTCTGTCATTCCTCCACAGACTCAGACAGAGTCTGCTAGGATCTATATAAGCACCGTGCGACACAGCATACAATCTGTCTGCTGGGCTTTGCCTGGGAAAAGCTCCTTTCAATAGCACTAAATTTGATCCCAGCAAACATTCGTCAAGACATATGCTTTTATTCTCGCCATCAGAGAGGTTAATGGGATTAATCCACAATTTCAATCACGTTGAAATGTAGTTATAAATAATTCATAGTTTCAAAGGAAGGCGAGACTTTTGTTCATTAATTCTTTGAAATTATTTGCACTCTGTTTCAGTTTGATAAATGATGCACAAGAAAAACATATTGAAATTTGCAGAGAAAATTTAAGCTGCTGTCATTTTGGCTTCGTTGAACAGAGTCTAGCCAGTAAGAGTATTACTTCTGCTCCTCTCACTATTTAATGCTCTGCCAAAGAAGAGGGAGAAGATCATCCTTCGATACACCTTCTGCCAATGCTATTCCAGCACACCTTCCAGGAAATAGACTTAATCTGGTCAGCATTACCGAGAATTTTCGTATGCATGATCCTGTTGACATGTCCTCTTATTTTGGTAGAAATCAAAACACTATTTAAAAATATACACAATTTTAAATATAAGGCCTGCTTTGTTTTCAGGCTTTTTCTTTCAGCTAATGTTTATCCTTTGTTTCTGGCAATAAGTTTGTCCCAACTTGTCTGGTCTTTAGAGACAAGCGGTAATGAAGGCTCTTTTCTTAAAAAGAGAAAAAACCGACATACATCAACATAGGTGAACAACAGGTAGTGAGCGAGCAGCACTGTACAATTATTACAACCTCTTGGAGGAATACCATGTAATCCAGAAGCATCCATCCCTGCAGGCACTTAAAGACTTTGACCCTTGCACTCCCTTGCAATGTGGTTAATGCAGATTACAATGGTCTGACTACTGAGAGCCCTCCTCGCAGCTGCTCCCACCTCTCCCAGTCCACACGGGTGTAATTTAGCAGGCTGGGCCACTAGGTTCCCTGTGGAAGCTTTGAAACAAAGTCAATAGAAATTGTACAGAAACTTTGTTAATGAGAAATAAAAATAATAATTAAGAAAAATGCCCCCCTTTAGACTCGTGTTTAAGGGTGAGATGGAGAAGGGGTAAAAGAGCACTGAGTAAATCCAACAGGCAGCTCATTTTGTCTGACAGGAGTTGGCACCTTTATACTTCCGTCTCTCTCACTGCCAGTGACCTCATTCAAGCTTAAGCAGGATCAGCTTCTATAACAACATGGAAGTTAACCACATGGATGTCAGTTTATGATTAACCAAAAATGGTGGTAGTTAGTTAAGTATTGGTTTATAGTTATATTGCTGGAAAACATGGTTGTTACACTTATTTTTCATTCCCTTTCTCTACATTTATAGAGTTAGTATAGGCGCAGATCCGCAACAGAAAGTTCTATTCTGTTTTGGACAGTATTCAAGCCATGGAATTTATTATGCCTTGTCAGTGAATTGCACTGTGTATTGAATATAGTGGCTCTAAACTAATTGACCAGTATGGTGAGAGGCGCTGAATTAGGCAAAAGAGTCCAGGATGTGAAGTTGGACGTGATTTATTACTTTGAATGCAACTCAAATCAATGGCTCGGCTCCCTAAAACCATTGCATTTCCCAGCTGAAATCATTGTTATTCTCAAGAAAAGAGAGATTATGCGGGCTTAATGAGTTTCAGTGGTTGAATGTGTTTGCGTGCCATTCAGGGGCGAAATCATATTTAATGGCTGACACTCAGTTCATGGCAGGTCCTCCTTTTTCTCAGTGGCAGGTCACCTTCGTCACTGGGAAGGCCCTTTCAAAGGGGAGGGCCAAGGATAGGGTCCTACATTCATGAAAAGAGGAGCGCAAATGCTATGCATGAGAAATGAAATGGGAGAAAAGCAGTTGATTTGCACACAGCACTACAGCTCAGCTTAGGGTTGGCTATAGGCCTCAGCCTGCTGACCTCACTGTGCCAGACTGGGACCTCACTTGCTTTGGGAGACGCTTTTGTTTCTCCTGCTCAGGAAGAACAGTAATTTCATTTCAGTCTCGACAGACCAGTTGCCTTGGCTTCTAGGTGAAAAATGTTGCAGATCGCTAATAAATTAAGATGCTCTTTTTTCTCCCTCAGGGCTGTTTGTCCCAGTGTCCTAAACTAAGCCCACAATTATATTTTCACAACTGAAATCGCATTCATTTGCAAATCAACCCCCTCACAATTAATTCCCTTAGACTGAAATTCTAAAAGGCCGATGGGAAAAAAAAAGAAAAGACCAGCTATAATTTGGCTTTGGCCTGATGACATTTCCCTAAATTATTGTTTTCTCTTTTCACACATGGCTCACACAGCAAGCAGGATTCTCACTGTAGAAAATATCCCCAGTATTATACTTCAACACTGCCAAGTGACCAGTGCAGTCTGTGAATTACCAAGATTGATATTTGGAATTAGGAATAAGGATTGATTGGCTGTGATTTAGTTAGAGCTTCTGGACACTTAGCCTTGAGTTTTGTTGGACAAACATACATTTCCTTACACCAATCAATGTTATTGCTGTAATTTCACCTACTGTCAACAGTGATATGCATCTCCAAGGAATAGTGCATTACCATGAGGAGTTATGACACTAATGGTCATTGGCTGACAAATGAAAAAGGCCCATCCCAGCTTATTCCAGTTTAATAAGTATTGAATCCACTTTATTGATTATTCACTGCTAATATGCAGTTGCTATCAATAAGCAGCTCTCATTTCAATATAAATCCAATTATTGCTATTGGTAGTGAGGAAATAAATCCCCCTGTTGTTTTCCTTTGCCCATATATAATAGCCTCAACCCTATTCTTTGTTTATTCATAACACATAAAGGCTAAATAGTGTCTTAATTCTAAAGAAGTGCACATATTACCCTCACAAGGCCTCAGACAGTATTGTGTATCATTGTTTATGTTTTTAGTTTGTTGCAGATTATTAGCAAATTAGCGAGATATACTTAAATTATGAATAAACTGTATTTGAGTCATCTGTGTGCTCTGTGTATCTGACAGTGACTCACTTAAGGCTTGTTGAAATGTTCTTCTACATTCCTCAGTAGAATACTATTAAATCCCCATTAAGTCTCTCTAATCACCTGGTTACACATAAGGCTGTTTGGTTTTTCAAATCATCTCTAGTTAGAGAAGTGAGGGAGAAAGAGAGAGACATCATTACTCTGTAATAAAGCATCCATATGGTGTAGATGTTGAGCTGGTGCAAATCCCCGCAGCTTAGCTGCAGAGCACCCTGGCAGGGAAGGTCAGGAGTAAATGCTTCTCACTTAAGCATATGTTTCTTCTTCTGCCATGTATATTTCTGGGTTGACGGCATGACTGGGAGCTTAAAGGTACTGTGGTTGGTTGTAGAACAATAGAGAATTCTGTGTTAGGACTAAGCTCCTCAGATTCATGATAAAAACATAGCCAAGATTTCCTCAATTCAGAATTTACTTGCACGATTGGCACGAAAAGTTAAATGAAATGAAATCGGTACATAAAGCATGCATCTTAATATAAATAGATAGCGATAGAAAACAACTGTGAAACTGTTTAAAAATGTAAAATTTTGAAAAACTGTTTTGACTCCTGACATTTGGTTAAAATTACGTCAAAGAGATTCTGGCTGTTCACTCAGAGCTTGTTTTTTTTCCCACTGTGGCAACTTTTTTCTCTAAATATGTGTTTGTCTAGCAGCTTACTAAACACTTCCATCTCAGGCTTTGACTAAACTGAGGGTGTGTCAGATATGATACTTTTTTCCTGTTATTTGCCTCCATTTTTTTCTTTTTACTATTTCTTTATTGGACAGAGTCATAAAGTTCTTTGATTAAAGTCTATTTCTCATATGCGCTGTGTTATTGTGCACTTGGTTGTACAGTAGTACAACAAAGGTTTGGTGGATCATTAGTCAAATCAATCAATTTCATTGTGATTCTCCACAGACAATCTTTTAAAACCTTTAAAATACATGTAACATATAAAATACATATAACAAAGTGTTACAAGTAAGTAAGGACAATTTGGTTTGTAGATCAAGACTTGGTGAACTTCAGTGTTTCTTAACATTGAGTATTTTTTTATGACGTGAAAGTGTAAGTGTACGCAATACAGGAATGAAAACTTGTCACTTTTTATAAAATAACAAGTACATTCATGGAGTACCAGAATATTAAGAACAGGCAGGGCTCTACAAACGGGTGAAACATGAGGTAGTCCTTACTCTTCACTAACCTTATTTATGCACATGCATCAGCCACACAAACACACACTCAGACACAACCCAGGAAATCTGTCCTCAATCCTACTCTCCCTCTCTGTGTTTATGTGCATACTGTACTCTCAAGTCTCCAGCTAATAATACCTTTCTCCATAAAGGTGTATCAGCTAAAGTGACTGGGTGTAATACCGCATCTCTGAGCAGCAGAAGCCAACGGGCCACCATGACATACAAATTCAGTTACACACTGAAAATGTTAAAAGTAATAAGTGTTTAAGTTTGAAAATGATAGTCAGTGCAACGACTTCATCGTCCTCACACATCATATACTACATATGATCTCCAACAAATGATAGCCTATCCACATTTTTTTTTAAAGGACCTCACAATAGCTGTTTTAACGAGTATTTTGCCTTATATTTATTTGAGGGTAGAAACCACACCAAATTTGTTAACCCTGCCACTGAGTTAAAAAGAACAGCAAAGCAGGAATGCAGTATTTTCTCCCCTTCCCCCAGTCTGAAGTCTTGTACTTTGCCAGAGCCTTCTGAAGTAGATAGTAGTCACCCTGGTCCTGAAGGCTCTGCTCCTAATTACAGAGCAGCTGTAATTACAGAACCTGGATGGAGAGAAAAAGAGAGGAAAACCTAAATCCAGCTATTGTAAATTTAGATGACTGCCTTTTGATGATACCTGTTTTTTCAGCATTGAGAGGTACAAATAATCCCATCAAAGTGAACAATAGCTACACACCTGCCTCTGACACTTCTGTCCAATTACATGCAGCTAAACATTAGCACTGCCTGCCTCCTTGCTCTCAGTATTGACCTTAAATTATCAACACACTTGAGGTGCTTCAAATTATGAGGTTCTGTAACTTCTCTGCTTCTAATGAGGAGGACTCAGGTGAACTTGTGAGATTCAGTGTTTGCTAATGGCACAGGTTTGCCACATACTCAGCAGTACAACAATAATTATGGCATCTTCAGCTACTTTAAATTAGTTTCTAACTGTTTAATCTTACACTGATTGTCCAACATGTGAAAGCAAAAGCCCTGCTTTGAAATGTACTTATGTTTTGAGGTTCCTTAACAGTTTTTTTACATTACATTTTGAAGAAACTATACAAATTAAATATAATGAAATATAAAAGCATAAAGTATATCTGTTATTATATTCATAAGTCCATTAATTCAGTTTTTTTTTTTTTATCCCAGTGAGAAGTCTCAGCGTTAATGAGCTGACCCCAGAGGTCAAAGTTTAAGCTGTCTTCCAGTTGAGTTGTCAGCACAGCAGGGCCATTGTGTTTAGGAAAGCAGTTGTAGGTGGAGCTCAATGCGTGTGTGCGTATGTTTTTGTTTATGTCCATGTGTCGTTATATGTGTGATGAGGTACGAGTCACCAAGACTTAACAATCCACTTATAAAATGCAAAAGTCTCCTGTGGTAGCATCTACCCAGTCACGTTTTTCTCAGATATCCCACACTTACCCACCGCATACAGAGATATCAACAAAATCTGGTACTAAAGCTACCTAATTGGAATCTAGAAATCACCAGTACTGTTAGAACATTAACAGCCTCTTTTATCTGTAAAGTTCTTTTGGACGGACCTCTATCAGGCAACTAGAGCTATTTGGCTCAGACTGAGTTAAAGTGTAAGGGAGAGTAGTTACTGAGTGTTGAGCTGTACCATACCCCACCCATACGCACGTAGAGTTGCACATGCATATGTTTACATAATGAATTATTACAGAAATAGCGGAAATAATGGGACTGTTTTTGTCATAACTTCCAGACAGCCCTGAAACGGCAATTAAAACTGTGAACAAATTGTCTTCCTGCCCCGCCGTGGGAGTAGTTTGGTCAACAGCACTTCCTCAAAGGGACTGCTAACTAATTACTAGGGGGCAACAGGCTCTATGTTGCTACTTTTTTTTTTCTTTTTTGTTGAGACAGCACTCATTTCTTATCCTCTCTCTGCTTTACTGTAGATGACTGGCTTTAATAAGTTAAAGCAAATTCAACCTGCAATCATACCTCATAAGTTGAATTTTTCTCAAATGAAAAATCTTCTTTTCTGTCATTAATCTGGTATGTCCTGCCTGCAGGCCAGTTTGCAGCCTCCTTTTCCTCTAATCCATTACCACAGGCCATTAGGACCTGCTTAGAGTTTAGGTCTGTTTTTATTGAATGCTTTTTTTACGCCTCTGCGTTTGAAGTGAGCGCCGCTCAGCTGTCATTTCCTGCTCCGAGTGTTTGCCGCTCACGACGTGTGTAATTAAGCACTGTGCTGAGCGTCCCATAGAGTGACCGGCCATCCTACTGATGTTTAATACCCACAACCAGACACAACGCCTCATTGACAGTGCTATGGTTCACTGCCTATACAATTACCCTGCTGGATATACTTCACTTCACCTTCACAGGTACAAAGTGCATCTGCCCACTTTTCTTCATGTCAACCATGCCTCGGTGTATTTATCAAAGCCAGCTGCAGAGGTGCATTTCACCATAACAGGCAAATGGATTTTAGTATCTTATTAAGATAGCTGCAAAGTTGCTGTAGAGTTTTTTGTTTATGTCTATGAATAAAAGTGTGTGCATTTCATTAATGCTGAAGGTTAAATATTTGAGGCTGTGCAGGTCCCATTGAACACTGATGTGTTTGATGTCCATGAACCCATTTGTGTAGCTTTCACAACAGAGAGGATGTTGATAGGTGGAACACAGTTAATATCAAGTGCAATCATTACACCATCTGCCTTATTGCAAAACAAATAGTTAAAAAGGGGAAAGTAACATGTGACTCAGTAATCTGTGTCTTCCTTCCTCTGTTTTTGATTATTCAAAGACTAGATGGGCTTTCTGGCACATTAATTTCATAGCTCTATGAATTTACTGCTGAGGCCTCGGGCTGAAAGAAACTTTTCAAACAAAGGTCAAAGTAGAGGACTTAAGTAGGTCTGGGTTGTGTGTCACAGCTGGAAATAAGGTCCTGGGATTTTTAGTACTTTATGGGCCCGTTGTGAGGCTGATAATGTGCATTGTGGGAGTATATTCTGTAGAGGAAGAGGTTAAAAAGGAGGGGAAGAGTTAAGTAGCTTGGCCTTCGTGTGCAGGGCTTTAATGAGAAAGCAAATTATTCCAGCAATTTTAAAAACCGAAAAGAGGCATACTAAGTCACTGCAGTAATGTGAGTGGAATAGGAAAACTTAAATGGGAAATACATTTATTAAGTGTATGTATTTGGAGGTTTTTTTGTTGCAAACACGCACAAAATCCTATAAACTCACTCCCACCCACATTCATTCAAACAAGACCATAGTGTTTCATAGATTTAACAGTGTATTGTTTCTGTGTCAGCCAGAAGCCAGTGTGTGTAACTGTTTCTGTCATGGCTGACAATTTGATAGTTTTTCACACTTTGGTTTGCCAAGGCTTCCCATTTTTCTCCACTCCCCATTTCCGCACTAAAGCCAACTGAGGTTTACAAATATTGAGCCTTAATCCTTGGGCCTCAGACAGCAGGGCCTGCTGTGTGGTGCTCAACAAATGACTGAGTGTTCATGAGCGAAATTAGTTCAGGGAGGCCTCTGTTTCCTCTCTATGTTGATATAGGGGCAAATAAAAAGCTGCGTAAATGTAAAGCCCCTGTTTGTGAGTACCTCAGTCAGCTGAACAGCCACTGAATTAAAGCTAAAGGCTCACTATATTTTCAGAATTCATTTTCAACATTATTTTATTACTTCATCTTTGTTTATTTACCATATATGGTTTAATAGTATTGCTTCATTTTTTTTAAACACACAATTTGGTTAATGTGCAATTGTTTGTTTAGTTTTTTGTAACTTCTTTCCCAGAATAATGTGTTAAATCAGATCAAAGGTCACCTGTCGCTAACATCAAGAGACAGACTACCATATATACTTGCACCGATGGACAGTACAGAATCATCACTTTACCAATAACTGCATGCCTTTGGACTGTGGGGGGAAGCCAGAGGACCTGGTAAGAAGTCACACAGACACTGGCCCCAGCTAGATGGTGGATTTGACCCTAGGAGTTTCTAGCAGTGAGGCAACATTGCTAACCACCACACTACCCTTTTTTCAGTACCAAAGCACCTATTCTAAACCCCCCCCCCCCCCCCCCCCCCCCCCCACCCCCCCCCCCCACCCCCCCCCCCCCCCCCACTCCCTCCCCCCCACC
>VOQK01026096.1:6615-18949 GCA_015052645.1 Benitochromis conjunctus | reverse complement strand
GATGGGTGTGATTGGGTGAATGTGGTTGTTGTATAGAGTGCTTTGAGTACTCCGGGAGAGTAGAAAAGCGCAATATAAGAATCAGTCCATTTACCATTTACCATCTACCATCACTTGCCAGAAAACGGTGTGTGTACTGGGTCCATCTATCACAGTGGTGCAGAAACCCAGGAAGCATGTCAGATCCACAGCCCATACAGCCAGCCCAGCCACTGGATCAGATGGTGGCAGAGCTCGCAGTCATGCACAAAGAGCAGGTGGTGGCACATAATGCGCAGCTTGAAAAGCTGTAGACCGAGCACCAGACGCAAGTCATGGAGGGACTGGTCGCTCATACTGGGTGTTCCATGCTGCCGGCCCGCAGGATGTGTGCTGCTGCTCCTGCCTGGAGTGTCAACTGGTGAACCA
This sequence comes from Benitochromis conjunctus, assembly GCA_015052645.1. Taxonomy (NCBI): domain Eukaryota; kingdom Metazoa; phylum Chordata; class Actinopteri; order Cichliformes; family Cichlidae; genus Benitochromis; species Benitochromis conjunctus. The sequence goes on along the minus strand of VOQK01026096.1, from coordinate 18,541 downwards.
GCCAGTCATTCCAAAATCACCTTTGCACCCACTACCACTAATGGAGGTCCCGTTTGAGTGCATTGGCATGGATCTCATCCGGCCATTTCAACGGAGCGCACAGGGATATTGCTTTGTATTAGTTCTGGTGGATTATGCAGCTGCGCACCATTTCTGCAATGTGGCTGCCATGCTGAAGTTAAAGGAAACTCTTTAAATTGCCACTGGCCGGAAAATGCTGTGTGTACTGGGTACGTCTATCACATTCATAAAGTATATTAAAAACAAAGTAAAAAAATGAATATACAAAACACTATTCTATAATCCATAAAAGTACTGCAGTAAATACTGCTCATAGAATGAGCTGCCTTGGTGAAGGTTTGTGCTCTGAGTGCTTCTTGTTTCTGTGGCTTTTGTGTATTCAACACTGTGTAATTAACTATGATTCTGAAACCACACACTTGCATCGTTCAAATTGTTTCTTGTTTTCAACCAATACAAGAGTTTCATATTCATTATTTTCACAATTTCAATGAATTTATGCAGTCACAGGTAGACTGCATTAAACAAACAATCATTTTGTGTATTGTAGCACCAGCTCTCTTAAATTCTTTCATTTAGAAAAGCAGCTACTTTCTCCTCTGTTTGAAAAACAGAGGAGAAAGTAGATGGCTAACTAAGAGTGTACTCTTGGAACTATCACATATGGGAAAACAGATATATTAAATCTCCTCCCTAGATAAAGAAATGAAGCAGCTGAGCAAAGAGACTGACATTTCTATAATCTTTGCATCCATCATTTGACAGTATTGCTGCTATCAATGGGCCTCAAATGTCACAACTACTAAGAATAAAAAATTCTGTTTATGATCAAATAACGTGTGTTAAATGATGCAGTATAACTTAAGAAAAATAGAAAATGTCTTACTGTACTTGAAACAAGAAAAATGTAATTGGTGGTGTTTAGTGTTCATTCATTTACAATCAATAAGAAGTAAAATTGGAAATGGAATACATTTTGCATATCTTGCTATGCAACTCTACACTCACTAGGTGGTATTGTGGCTTAAGAGGTAGAAGCTCATCTACCAGTCTGCAGATTTGTGGCTGGATCCCTGACTGCTTCTGTCTGCATGCCAAATTAATTTGCCAAGATATCGGATCCAAAATTGCTCCAAATGCATTAATCGGAGCAAAAATGTTAGACGGCAATCACTGAGATGTAGAAAAAATGCTTGCTTGAATGTTTGCCCGAATGGGTGAATGAGACGTGTAGTATGAAAGCACTATGTGGGCTTAAACAGAGTAGAAAAGTATTTTGATTACCAGTATCATTTACCATTTATAAAGGTACACTAGTACTGTGCTAGTTGGATGCCCTTTTGCCTTCAGAATTACCTTAATTTTTCATGGCAGATATTTAACAAGTTAATCAGACATTTTGTTCCATACTGAGACGATAGCGTCACACAATCGCTGTAGATATTTTCTGAACACTAGAGGGACAAATTCTCTAACAACGCCCTGTACGCTGTCTCATCTCCATCAGAGATGAGCCCAACCATAGTTGTGTCTGATATGTGTGACTGATTAAGGCCGGTTGGCGAGGAAATCTTTAATCCAGTAGTGCATGGCAGGAGGTGTTTGGTGGTAAGGATGTCTGGGATTATAATGCTGAGCTGTAGTCCACAAAGCGGACATAGTCACATTGCTCTTCCTGTTCTCCAGATTGCTCAGCGCTCTGTGAAGGGTGATGGTATTGGCATGCTTCGTGGACCGATTTGCCCTGTAAGCAAACTGGTAGGGTTTGAGAAAGGGAGGTCTCGACGAAACATTTCTCCCACAGAAAACGCTACGTCCAGATGAACAGAATCAACTTTTTGGGATTTACTTACCTGAATGATTGCGAATGCATCAAGAAGCTGTCACGTTCTCTACACAACACTCAATGTAGAAATCTAGAAAAGGACAGACCAAGTGAAGGTTCCAGGTCCTGCTGGTTGGAGATGGACCAGTCTGTCAGATCAAAAAAAGCCCTGAAGCTGGAGGAGAGCATCATCTGACCATGTTTTAAGGACCCAGGTGATTCGAGGGGTTTGTTTCCCAGGTGGTGTGTAGTTGAGGATGAGAAGCAAAGAGAGCTGATCAGATTGTCATAGGTGGGGAAGGGTGTTGCTTTGTAGGCCTACTTGATGTAACTGTACACATTGTCCAGTGTCCTAATTTGTGTAAATCTAGAAAGAGCAGCAGGCAGCTGCCTGTACAGTAAGAAAATCTGCTGAATTTCACATTAAAAATTATTGTGAGTTGTGCTTCTTTTCTCCATGCTGAGCCATTACAACCGATCTTAGAGTTACCCCACCTGCCGAATCTCACTTTAACCCCTGACTGTTCAGATGTGGAGACAAACTCACACTCATGTAGGCAACAGAAAATAGCTTTTTTTTCTTCTTTTTTTAAAAATTCTTTTAATCATTGTTTTCTACATAATGGATTCAAGCTGAGTGCTGAGAGTTTAGATATAAATAACATTTGTATTCTCATGTACTACTATCAATTCAAAAATTAAATGTGAAAATATAAATATTACATAAGATTAAGTTACTTTTAGATAAAAATAGAATAGGTAGAATTGTCCTTCAAGGAGCTACTTTTTCACTTTTGAGTAAAGAAGTTGAGTATTTTTTAACACAGGTGTTTGTACTTTTGCTTAAGTAAAGAATCTCAGTACATTTGCCACTTCTGGTTATTATAAATCTCCAGTTCTCTGTCTTTGTCCTGTCTTCTTCCCCTCACCCCCAACCAGTCGCTGCAGATGGCCGCCACTCCCTGAGCCTGGTTCTGCTGGGGGTTTCTTCCTGTTAAAAGGGAGTTTTTCCTTCCAACTGTGGCCAAACCGCTTGTTCATAGGGGGTCATATGACTGGGGTTCTCTCTGTTTTCTCTGTATTATCGTAGGATCTTTACTCTTCTTTTCAATATAAGCCCCTTGAGGCAACTGGTGTTGTGTGCTATATAAATATAATTGAATGAATTGAATTGCACTTAAGGAAATGAGAAATTGGGTTGATGTGCGACTTTCACTAATGTGCCAGTGTCATCTCAAATGACTCACAACAACAGATGCTGTCAGCTGCTCAAATTAGATCACGTTTCATGGTGTTCAGAGGAGAGCCTCAGGGTCCACTTAAACCCAACTTACCAATAGCTGTTCTTGGTCTTCTTGGGCATTCGTGTTAGTGGTGGCTCAAGGCAGCCCAGGTGGTAGTAGAGCTTGCATGTGTCACACAGTACAAGCAGATGTTGGTCCTGGTTTTTTTTACAAATTCCGCAGCTGCAGAAATACATCAGGTGTCAATGAGTATGAAAAATAATGAGCATGAGAAAAGGTTGTTTTTTTTGTTTTTGTTTTCTAATGAAATTTCTGGAACTGTATAAGAAATTCCAAGGAAAGATGGAATAAAGTGCATCACTCTCTAGACTACTGTAGTCTTGAGACACCTCTCATTTCTTGTGATTATGCTAGGAAAATTGAAAATGGTTACACTGATAATGGTACACTGATTTAATGAAATATGTGTAAATATACACAAAAATAGAGTAAATAAGGCAAAACAAGTTCTAATGACCTTAACAGTCAGTATTGCCCAAACTTTCTTGTAATTCATTTAAGTAGTCTTTAGCAATAGTTCCCCAGTTTCAGGAAGATGCTCAACACCACTGGCTGAAATACATCCCCAAACCATCAAAGAGCCTCCGTGTTTTACAGATAACACTCACTGGTGTACCTCTCTTTTGATCTCCTCTGTACATATTGAAAACAATTTGATTCATCACTCCATAAGACCAGTTGCCACTGATTTTCAGTCCAGTCCAGTTATGCTATTTAAGTATATCCTCATTTCCCCGTTCCCCTTACTTAAGAATGGCTTCTTGACAGACACCCATCCAGTGAGACCTTTTCTTATTAGGCTTCAGTAAACAGCCGATGGATCAGCTGAAGGGCCATATGCGTCTCTTGGGTCCTATGTCAGTTTTTTTTCTGTTTTTTTCCCATTTCTTAAAGACTTCCACAGATATTGTTTATCAGCAACAGGTACCTTTTAGACGCATCAATTCCACCTACACTACTCCAATTTCCTCAAATATTGTAAGGGCACACTTCATCCACACTGAGATATGCCATGTTTTCAGCTAAATGCTCTTTGGGAATCAAATGGTGCAAAGGGTCTATATTATACAAGTCTGTCAAACTGTTATCTTTGGTATTTTAAAGAAATTTGATTAAGGAAATGGGAAGAAATTGTTTTTGCAACAGGCTGCTAGTAACCAAGTGCCTAAAGATACTATTTAAAATAGATTCAGACATATGTAGACAACACTGGTTCATCCCTTAAGTTAAATGCTTGTTTACTGCTTGAATAATTAATAGCTCAGTGTACAAGCTCAACACCTTAACTGATAACAAGATAACAAGAAGATGATTAAAAAGATCTTCAGACTGTTTGGAGAACTACTGCTCAAGAGCACTCACCTCTCATCTTAATCATATAGTTGAGATAGCTGAAATTCAAACTCGTACAAAATCTTTAGTAAATAGTATTAATCTCAAAATTATAGATTGCCTCATTCTCGAGTTATTGCATTCACAAACTTGGGTTGTCCACACTGCCCACAACCCACCTACTTGGCAGGGTGACAACAATACCTCATGAACCTTTTATGGCTGAGGAGTAAAAATGTCTGTAATTCCTAACCAATTAATGCAATGCTTTTGTTAACCCTCTTGAATTAAAGCTTAAAGTCTGAACAACAAAATAAAAAGTAAAAAATTACTTTGGTGACCATAGGAAAATGACAAAATCAAGTATCAAATACTTATTTGAGCTAAATGTATCAGATCCAGATAAATTCTCCTACTTCAAAGCACTGAAGATGACAGATAAAACACACTCTTCTTTCTAACTTTTTACCCATTTCATTAACCTTTTCCTTTCTTGCTCCATCATGCGTCAAAGCTACAGTGTGTTTACCTGTAGAGGATCGCTGGCAGACTAGATGACTTCCCTTGGGTGCCTCCTTCCTTCTTGCTCGGCTTCCTTTCTTTTGGGGCCTTCAAGATTGGTGGAGTATTTAATTTCTACCAAAAAAAAAAAAAAAGCACAAAAAAGTTTGATGAATATATATTTAATAAACATGGAAAGTAACTTATATTTCAAAAGAATCGTCACTGCAAAGTAGTTTTTATAAAAAATAAAACAAAAGAGAAAAATGAATGCACAGCTCAAAAAGATTAAAGGAATATTTTTTAATCATAGTATGAAGTTAGTTACATTTCTGAGATATTGATGTAGTCAGTTAAGTAGGAGGGGGTTCCCAGATGCTTTGGAAATTAACAACACGTGCACTAGAGTGGCAACAATGAGACAACCCCCAAAACAGAAATAGTTTTTCAGTTGATGGCCCCTGATATTTTTTCTCACTAGTTTAGCATTTGGCTAGTGTCATTATCCATACAGGTAGCATGAAACAACAAGGACCCAACTCCTCCAGGAGTTGGGCTACTTGTAGCCCAACAAGTATCTGCTTGCAGTGGGCCCTGCAAGAAGATACTTGACAAGCTTCCCTTAGGCAGTATTATTAGAAGGGAGAGCTTACATTTTCATTGTTATAGAGATGATATCCAGAGCCATATGACAGACCTCACTCAGTTAAAGGAATGTCAAGGAATGTCTTGAAGACATAAAGACTTGGATGACCTCCAATTTCTCACCTTCTAATTGTAGATAAAATTGAGGTTATTGTACCCCACCCTTATTGTACTATTTAGAAATATTGTGTCTAACCAACAATATGTTTCCCAGTAACACGTTGAGAACCAGGATATGACCTTCAATGCATAGGATAGCATACATTTTCACTGCTAGGCAGATGATACACAGCTTCATTGATCACCAAAGGATGTGGCAGAAAACTCTTAAAGACATAAAGACAGATGACTTCTAATTTTTCTGTTTCTAAATTCAGACAAAACTGAGGTTAATGTATTCAGCTCTAAAAATCTTAGAAATATTGTGTCTAACCAGATGCTTATTCTGGATAGCAATACGTTTGCCGCTATTTACACTGTGAGGAATTTTGAGTAGGACGTGTCCTTCATTGCGCATATTAAACAAATATGTAGAACTGCTTTCTTCCAGTATCTCTAAAATTAGAAACATTCTGTCTCAGAGTGATGCTGAAAAAGCTAGTTCATGCATTTATTACTTCTAGGCTGGACTATTGTAATTCGTTATTATCAGGATGTCCTACAAACTTCCCGAAAATCCTTCAGTTTATCTAAAATGCTGCAGCAAAAGTACTGACAGGGACTAGAAAGAGAGAGTGCAGTTTGCCCATACTGGCTTCTCTTCATTTGCTCGGTGCTAAATATACAATTGAATTTAAAACCTTTATCATCACATACAAGGTCTTGAATAATCAGGCCCCATCAAGACCTCACATTGCTGTATCACCCCAAAAGAGCACTTCACTCAGACTGCTCGATTACTTGTGGTTCCTTGAGTATTTAAAAGTAAAATAGGAGTCTTCAGTTTTCAGGGCCCTCTGCTGTGGAACCAGCACCCAGTTTAGATTCAGGAAACAGACACTCTCTCTACTTTTAAGATAACTTTGCTTTTTGACAAAGCATGCTGATAGCACTGGATCAGGTGGCCCTGAGTCCTCCCTTAGTTACTCTACAATAGGCATAGCCTGCTGGAGACTTCCCATGATGCACAGATTCTTCTTCAATCACCTTTTTTCACTCTCCATGTGTTTATACACCACTCTGCATTTAACCAATTATTTTTAATCACAAGTCATCTTGTGTCCCATGTCCTTCCATACCCCTCCTCAGTCACCCCCAACTGGTCATGGTAGATGGCTCCCTGAGCCTGGTTCAGGTAGCCTGGATTTTTCCACTGTCGCCAAGTGCTTACTCATATGGGGTTATCTGATTGCTGGGTATTTCTGTATACTTTCTGTTTTAAGGTGCTTACCTTAAAACTGGTCCTTACCTTAAAACAAGTGTGTCCAAATTCTGGCCAATGGGGCCAACATGGACTTGGAGCAGATTTTATATGGCCCCTTGCTCCCACCTTAAGATGTGTGTGTGTGTGTGTGTGTGTTTGTAAATTACCCTTCTTTCTATCTAATGTACTATTTCGTATTGAGTCTTCCCTGGTGTGGTGGTTAGCACTCACATGTTTGTTTGGTTAACCATGAATGTGAAGTAAATAAAATGTTGAAGCAAATAGAATAAAGTGCAAACTTGTTTCTGCCGCTAAATTGTATTTATTTATTGCGTCAGGCAGAATTAAGGCAACATTTCAAGTTAGATATCTCAAACTTTTGACATAGTGACGCAAACGTCTGAGTCACTTAAAGTTTTGTAAGAGCTAACATTAAATTTATATATTTATAAACTATCATAAAGTTCTGTGTGAACATATCTAACTCAAAGTCTAAAGTGCTTTGAGTGGTCATTCTAATGTAATTACATTACATCTAAACAACGTGCACCTGTGTAAAATGTATTATCCTGGAACAGCGACAAGCTCTTTTTATTACAGTCGCGTCTGGCCTCCGCACCATGAGAAAGCACATTTGATCTCTAGAGCAAGAAATACCCCAAAAAATCCTTGACCAGCGTGATTTGGCCGATAGCGATACGAACAGTTATTGTTTGCATCTTTATTCATTTGTTGTTATTTACTGGTCCATCTGTACTCATGAGACAAAGCATTTTTTATTACAAGCTGTCCCTGCCTTACTCTCCTCAGGACCCGAGGTCCTCATGTGCACATTACATTACATTTTGACAATTTTCTGCACCTTACACTTCATTCCACTCGACAAAGTGTTTTGCAGTTTGTTAAACAATTCTGAGTTTATTGTTTCGTGCTGTAAAAGAAACCAGGTATCCCCCCATAGGAGGACAACAAAAAAATCTGTTGACGATGATGCTTACTTTTATGTTTATCAGGCCCAAGGAGAAACAAGAGCTCAGGTCTTAGGAGGTTAAAGTTAATCGCGTTACATTATCTTTGCAACAGATATGACACAATACTCTATATAATCATAACATTGACTGATGTTAGGCAGATGTATTGATCCCTAGTAATAGTATCTTGGGTGAATTAGACCAAATTATTCCTGTAAAATACATTTTTATTTTATTTTGCGTTGCACTTAACACTTCTCTGGGTTTTGAACACGTCTGCGTCAGCGTAGTAGACTCCAGAATTTAATATTTCCTTCCTTATTTAATGTCAGTCATCTGCTGCAGAATTTACCCAACTGAGTATTTCGTGGTGATATTTTTTTCACAGATGGTTGGCAAGTATGCTGAATATTATGGCTTCTTTTACCAGACTGCACATGGGGACAGATTTTTCAACAGACTCTTAATATTCAGCCAGACTTAAAGAGAGATTTCACACTCTGTCTCTCTCTCATATACACACACACGCAATGCAGTAGAGAGAGGAGGGATGAAGTAAAAAGGCATCACTTACACAGGTAAGCAAAGAGAGAAAAAAGGGGTGTGAGTCGCTAAATCGCTCAGGAAGGAGGGGGGGAAACAAGCGAACATACTCAAATAACTTGATAAAAGAGGCGAATGTAAGTGAAGAGGAGAGGTAGGAGGATGTTAAAACTGGGGGATAAGAAGAGAAGGTGTGATGAAAGAGAAAAGGAGCAGAGGACATTAAAAAAAAAAAGAGCCAGAGTGAATTTGGGTTAAGTGTTACCTCGGTGAACAGAGTAGTTTACGTGCAAAACGAGACGCCAACCACGTTGAAGGATGCGTGCTGTGGTGCTGAATAGACATTAAATGCATACACACACACACACACACACACACACACACACACACACACACACACACTCTCTTACACACCCGTGATCTCTCTCATGCACAGTACACTAGCTATCTTGTGGTGACATCACAAGCCAACAGTTGTCGTACATAAGATACTGTAGCCTGAACACTCAAAGTGGAGCCCGTAGGTTTTCTGTAAAAAGGAAAGCAGCAACTTAAAAGGAGGAAGACTCAAATGAAGAGAGTCTAGGCACTAAGATAAAAGGGAAAGAAAGAAAGAGAGAGGAAGTAACAAAGTATCATCGACTTAAGAAGAGGGCGAAAGTGGAAAGTAGGGGACAAGGAAAGGGAAAGAAATGGATAGGGATAAAAATAACGAGAAAATGAAAGAAATGAGGAGCTAAGGAGAGGTAAAGAGGAGACAGAGATGGTGGGAAAGGGGATGGTTGGCAATGAAAATAGAGATTGACAAAAAGCAGAAATCTCAGAGAAGACAAAGGAAAGACATGAAACAGAGCATAAAGAAAAGAGAGATGAATGGAAGTCGGATAGAGAGATTGTTGAGCATGGAAGAAAGAAGGGAAGAGAGCGCACAGGAGAGAAGCTGGATGAAATTAAGCCAACACTGAGTGGACAGTGAGCCAAATCAGAAGATGGGAAGAAGAAAGCAAAGGAAGTTTGAAACAGAGACAAGAGCTGAGTGAGAAGACAAAGTGAAGCAGAGGATTGGACAGCAACCATTTACTCATCTACCAGGAATCCCTGCTAGCTCCTAATCCTGGGAAGAGTCATCTCTTCTGAAACTGGGGCATCAAGCTGTGCTTGTATTGCTGGAACCCAGATAATGCCAGTTCATACTGGGCCTCCAGTTAAAAGATTTTTCTAGTCCAGGCTCCCTACCGAGTCGGGAGATTGTTCAAGTTTAACCTTGAAATTGGAACCTGTGAATTAAGGTTCAGCGGCACGAGGAGAGAACATGTTAAATGTCATTTTTCAAAGCGCTTGTATCATTTTCACACTGGAGGTTTTTCCAGTGAAGCCTCAGTGATTCAGACTATTTACTGAAGCAAAATTTTGTTGCTATGCAGAAGTTGTGAAGGTTCTGCCAAAGGTTTGGAGCAGCATTTACTACCTGCCAAAAAGCTCCCGCAAGTAGCTGTTGGGGGCTCGCTAATTCCAGTGGTGTAACTCTTCCAGATAAATTACTCTGGTCTGTGTAATATACCATTGTGTTATAGATGGGTATGCACTGTGTAAGTCCAGGGCGGGTCTAGTATTTCCGCAGAGTATTTTATTGTGAGATACGGAGCGTGGATGTGTAATGTGTTCCACGAAAACATCTTAGATTTAGAGAGGCAGTGTCGAATGTGGAGCTCTTGGATGATATTTACGGCTGTACGGGCGTAAACAAGAACAGGCGTGTCGGTTTTTTGAAGGGTAATTTATATCGGAGAACTCTGTATCCCGTCAGCATCCACAGCATTTGTGTCCATATTCATTAATCACGGTTGCTGTCTCTGGTATTGCCTCCTACTTAAAGATCTTGACAGTCATTCTGAAGGGTTATAGTTGGATCATTTAGATTTTACATTGTCTTATTTTTTTATTATTCACTGTGTGTATGTGTGTTCATTGAGATGCCAAGCAAAAATCCAGACATTCAACGCAATTGTCACCACATTATTAGTACCCCTGTCTGCTAACTCATTTCACCTACTATCAGGCGCACTAAATGATACCAGAGTCATAACCTACTCAGCTCTATCACTCGCTTAAATTATTCACAGATTCTCATTGTGTTGTGTAATTATACATTTCCACCCCATGCATTCTGAGGGTTGGACAGGTGGAGGGATTACTTTAAGAGAGGCAGCAAAGAAAAAGGTGAGACTGTGATGTGCTGCAGAACGATCACGCTGCATCTGAAAATCTCCCGATGACAAGTTCGAGAAGTCGTCCTTGTTTGACCACCTGAGCCTGGTTCCTCTTTCTTTTTTGGCTTCTCTAAAAGTCAATGCTTGATTTTACATTTGTGAGGTAATGCCATGACTAACATTTTAAAGTTGTTTGGAAGGGAGGGCTGATGTTGGTTTTGACGAGTTGTACTTTAAGAGGAAAGTATTTACTTCAAGAAGATGCATGGGTGTATAGAAATTTCATGGTGCGCGACTAAAGATTACACAGAACGTCAAGACTTTTCAACATGAGGCCATTAACCAAGCTGAGCACTGCGGTTCTAATGTTGTCACCTTTATTATAATGTCAGTTTATCAGATACAGTGCCTTTTTTGTTATGGCGTTAATGGGATTTTCCATTGAGAAGGCTGGAAGTCTGTCCTCACCTCTGAGTGGAAATCCTCAACAGCATGTCTCAGATTTGTCAGTGCATTATCACCCGCTTTGGACTTTCTCCTTCATGCCTAATGCAAGCTCTTCACATGTTCACACTCACTATTGTAACTCATTATAGGCTGCAGTCCCTGTAGACTGAAAGATTATTTGGGTGTGCAGTTAATATATGAAGCCATTCGAGCTCTATTACTGCTTAAAGGGATACTTTGACATTTAACATTTTATGTAAAGCTCTTTCTCTTCCAGTGGGGGAAATCAGTAAAAACCTTTCAGGCTTTCTCAACAGTTTTCTCACTTAAAACTTGCTCATGTGTGCCAAAATTCTCATGATCCTGTTAATTACTAGGTGTGAAAAAGCAAAAACCTTGCCTGTTTGCCTGATTTCCACCTTAAGAATGCCTCCTTTTGCACCGCTGGACCACTCCCACATGTTGCTGTTTAAGTCCCTCTTCTACGTATGCCCATGCAGTTTCCCACTGAAGAGCAAACATATACTTCTTTTAATAATAGGCCCAATTTTCTCGTGGAGGATCATCAGTGAGGATGGGAGCTGGGTTTCTGCCAAATAGCTGTTTTAAGACAAGAGTGTCCCAAGCCCAAAAGCGGTGCATTAGGTTGGGAGTATGACCAAGAGGATGATAGTCGTGTTTTTGACTTTCCCTGTGATGTGCATTACAAATTTGTCCGTCCCGGGGTCAAACTGTCAATGCACAGTTCTGCTAAATTGTAGATC
>VOQK01026086.1:7382-17869 GCA_015052645.1 Benitochromis conjunctus | reverse complement strand
ACTTATGTTCATCTTATTCTCTGTGTGTGAGTGTGTCTGTGAGTGTGTGTGTGTGTGTGTGTGTGTGTGTGTTATTGGGTTTGGTATCAAACCATACACTAAGAAGGATTAAAACCCTCTTTTGATCATCAGATTGAAAACAGAATCAAACCTTTAAATATCAGTCGGTGGTCTAGCCTGCGTGAAACCACACTGCCTGTTGCTCATTGTCATTTTGTTTGCACTGTTGGTACTTTTTATTATTTTCCCTTGGATATTGATTCCCCCCCCCCTTTCTTTTGAACTTGCAGGGCTGGTGAGTGCACCTCTGCTTTTTCCTGCTGTTTCCTGTCAAAAGTGTTTTAAAGTAAACACACCTGTACACACAGGACACACTACATTTACGCTTTCATAAAAGATGCTGTGTGTCTCCACACATGCACACGCACGCTCACTGGCTTTGGAGGAATTCATTAGCAAATATATGAGGCCAGCCAATGAACAGAAGTTCACATATTTAGAAAATGGGCCCTGCAGGGGCACAAGTGTTGTGTGCCTCATCTTCACTTAAGGCTGATGACACATCAGCGGTGCTGTGCTCCACTGAGCTCTGGAAAGGCTTGTGTTGACATTCTTCCTAAACGTACTGCTGAAACACGCTCCGAGCCACAAGTCAAAGCATCAACTGTCATTGTCTCTCATTTTAAGTTTCACAACATCTCTCGCTTGCAGCTTTGACCTGTAAAGCTGAGCCATTTTGAATTGCATATCTTTTTTCTGTTGTTGTTTTTCATTATACATTCCAGAAATGCAGCTACGCAGTTACAGCCTACAGTGAAACAAAATGGCGTGACGCAAAAAAAAAAAAAGAGCTCCAAAGTACGACTGTGACATGTGATTAAAAGTAATGCGAAAAAGGAAAGTAAACCTTGAAATAGGATTGATTTATGTATTTTTTAGTGTTGAATGGATGATCACTCGCTCGAGTTTTGCTGTGTGTTTTGGCTATAAATACGTGTGTGTGTAAGAATAACAGAAGGGTTAGCTGCATTGTACATTGAATATGTGGTGTCCACTTTTTTGTGTCCCTCCTGGAGTTACGTTGTGGCAGCCTTCTGGGTTGACCTTGAAGACAATCGCCCCGAAATGCCTTTGCTGGCCTGCTGGGCCAACCCCTGGTGCTTTTCTGCATGATGTTACCCCTTATTTATTGTTCTTTGATACACTACATGCACTTCTGCGGGTATGTGTGCTTCTGAAACAATGCTTTATTGATTTATTGTATCATTTGCATACAGTATACAGTGCTGTGAAAAAGCATTTGCCGCCTTCCTGATTTCTTAATTTTCGCATATATGTCACACTTAGATGTTGTAGATCATCAACATATTTTAATAATAGATAAATATAACCAAAGTATATACAAAGTGCTGTTTTTAAATTATGATTTTATGTTTTAAGGGAAAAAAACTATTCAACCCTCTTGTGTGTCTGAATTAAAACACTTCTGCAAAGGCGAGCGGGCCAAAAACTTCTCCACAGCCGTGTGAAAGACTCATCGCCAGTTATCGGAAATGCTTGACGCTTGCAGTTCTTGCTGCCAAAGGTGGCAGAACCAGTTATTAGGTTTAAAGTGATAAATGGTAAATGGACTGGTACTTATATAGCACTTTTCTACTCAATTTGAGCACTCAAAGTGCTTTCTTACTACAAATCTCATTCACACAAATGCTTCTTTTTTTTTCTATGCCTAAGCACTTTCAACTTTCACGCTCTCGGAGGCAAGTTGGGCTTCTACATCCTGCCCGTGGATACGTCTACATCCAGATTCTAGGAGCCAACTTTATTTAAAAGCTGAGTTTTGTATTTTTGTGGGTTATTTATGTCTAATATTAAATGTGACAAATGGCCAAATAAAAGTAAGAAATACAGAAGGGGGAGAAACACAGTTTCACAGCACTGTAGATGTTGTAGATGCCTTTCTAATTTCAAAATTTGGTGCTACACTCAGAGCTTCAGTTGTGATAAAATGCCATGAAATCCAAAACAGTGTACATGTTTTTGTGCCGTGCATACACTGGGGGCATTTGCATAAGCCTGAGGAGGGTGTTTATATTTGTATTCTCAAGCTGAGGGTTGGAAAATGACCTGTCTCCTGTGATTATATCCTTGGTAACTAGAAGTGACGAGGTAATTGTGAAATCTATTTAAAAGAATTGTAGCTTGCCTCTCTGTCTCTTTCTCATCCCCTTTTTATTTCGCTCTCTCGCTGCTGTTTTCAGGTCATTACTACATCGTTTTTCTACACCTACTCATCCCCGTCTTATCCATACGGCCATGTTGTCTCTTTGTTCATGCTCTATTTTCTTTGGGGGTTTTTTTCCTCTTGTTTCCTTTCCTTGCTTACACCTTTTGTAAGGATGTATATGTCCTACATTCTTTATTCTGTTTCCTCTTCTGTCTCCAACTATGTGTGTTTATACAAAAACCCTGCTTCAGATCGATCCTGTGATGTTGTTAAGATCAATAACACAGAGTGTCACAGCTCAGGCAGCAAACAGTGATGGACGATTTCTGCTCGCCATATACTTTGAACATGTTGGCATTTAGTTTTCTCGCTCACTCTCTGCTCTCACACACAGTGGCGTCCATTCCTGCCTGGTCTGAAATATGAAGTGATAGACTCGGCCTACATCTCCCTCTACACAGGTAAGAGCAATTCATCAAATTTGTGTCATATTGTCATGGAATCTAATAATTTCATGATTAATTTTAAAACTTTAGAGGTTTTTTTTTTTGTATTTATTGGTATTTACACACTGGACTTTGTTAATAGAAAATCTGCTGAAAATGCTCAGCTAAGAGCTCGCCAAAAGGAAAGACTCAATCATGTCATAGAAACAACCTTTTTAAACCAAAATGTTCTTCTGTGGGTTCGCTGCAGATGTCAGTTTGAGAACGCAGCATGTATTCCCTACGTGCAGCTAAAGAGAAGTTTCAGGATCTAATAGATGATCTATTTTCTTCCGTAGGTGTCATTCTTAGCAAAAATGAGAACACTATCTCCAGAGTAGATGTCTAACCTTTATAGCTCCAAGAATAGTAATGTGTCACAAAGATTCAGCATCGTTAACAGGGGGAAATGCCAGCTGCACAGAAAATGATGTGTGGAGTTGTCATCTTGGGCAAAGCTGCAGTGTTATGTGGATGCATGCCAAATCCTGTCTTCTTGTTTATGACAAGCTGTGACAGAGAGGAATGAAGCCTCGTACCATATATGAGGTCACCTGCTGGATTCGAGCATTACCATCTCCTCATCTGTCTCCCGTCCTCCACCCATCCATCCCTTCTCCTCCCTTATGTCACTCTGCCTCCCTCAGTTGTTTTTTCCATTCACTCACTCTGGAAATTATTTAATAATCATTGCTGTTTGAGCAAAAACATGCATGTCTTTGCTCTGGGACACCAGTTAACCCTGTAAGACCCAACCCATCAAAAAATTGCCAGAAAATTCTGATTATTTTGGAACTGAGATGTTTATTAACCGTTATAACAAAAAATAATTTTGCTATGTGATGTTGTTCATGATATACTTTTAGTATACATTTATTATATATATTTTTTGTAGCACATGTGATACATTTTGGCAACTTGTTGTTAACAACAATGTTAAGTTTAGACAAGAAAAAAAGAGTTTTGTCTGTAACATTTTGAAATTATAGGAAGTATTGATCATGTTGATGAGATGGAGGTCTCAGAAACTCGTGTATCAAATATGATACAAATGGCATTATACGGTTAAAGTCCTATCACTTTGAGTGAAAATACACCAAAGAAGCAGTCAAGTTAGTCCCTATAAATGTGTGAAGTTACACAAGTATTTTTTTCTTTGGTTTCCTTTGTTGTTTTTTTAGCAAAGATCCATCTCAGTATCTCTGTTGCGCATAAATGAATGCCGTGGTTTTGATGATAATACACGTATATGAAAAATGATGCACATTTTTCAACAGAAAGCAAAAGGGGTTCCATTGTTCCACTGATCTACGAGCCCATTAGTCAGCATTTGCAAGACTTATGTGTAGTAAAAACCAGCAATGTGATCAACAGATATCTTATTGTTTGGGAAAAAAAAAAAAGGATGGTGGACACAATCCACCCTCCTGAGGATAAAAATTATGCTGGCCACCCTGTTAATTATAAAGCACTTCTCCCATCAGGCATTGCCACTGACATGCCATTAATCACGCGTGCACTCTCCTCCTACCCTGTTATCGATTGGTATAATTATGACTCGGCTCTGTTCTGCTTTTGTTTGCTTCAACTTTTTTCTGATCCTTCACTTCAGCTTTTGTTAGTGTTCTCCTCCTCTTCCTCTGCTTCCTTTGTGCCATCTCCCCTCTGCTTCTCCTTCTGTCTCTTCCTTCCTCAGTCGCCACCTTGTCATAGTTGGTAGCGATTTTGCTCTAATTGTGACACAAATCATATCTTCTTTCAAACATTAAATATCAAATTTGTCCATTGTTAAGAGCATAAAAAAAGGAAACGAGATAAAGAATCTTCCTCTTTTCCGCTGACTCTAACTTAATGTCTCTTCGCTGCTTTTTTTTTTGGTTTTAGATGAGTCCAATCTGAAGATGAACAGTGTGGACCACATCCCTCAGACCTTGGCCAGTCACATCCGTCTCCCAGTGGAGTCACAGCCTCAGGGTCTGGAGGGAGGCCGTACCATCCTGCATGGAGCTGATATGCTGAAGCCAGATCCCAGGGACACCTTCTATAGCAGTAAATCTGCCATTCATCATTTCAGGCTGTCCTCTTTTTCCTGTCTTCATCCTGATTTCCAGGCCTGTCGTTTTCTCTAAATGCCTGATTGTCTGGCTCGATTGTCTGCAGCTGTCATCTTAGCTGTATTCAGACTGTAATTTCATCCAGTAGGCTGTTTCTTTTTTTTTTCTATATTTTCCTGCTTTTTTTCATTGCTCACCTATCTGACGCTTAGATTTTATTTTTTTTAAGCATTCCATAAACACATTGGCCTGATTGTTGAATAATTGCCTGCCTCTTCCTCTTTCTGTCACTCTCTGTCTCTCCTTAGCACCCATGATTGACCCCTCTCGACTGGAAAACGTTCTTCCGGCCTGTCTTTACTCTCCAACCTATGTAGTCAAAGATTTTCCCATTGCCAGATACCAGGGCCTGCAGTTCGTAAGTCACTTTCCATCTGGGTCACAAAAGAGTGATGTTTTTGTTCGAATCAGCTTTTATATTTCGACAGTCAGCTGTTGCTAAAAGTAGAGTAGCGGGGTCATCAGAAATGCGACCAGATATGGCAGTAGCCCTTAAAAACTATTCCCAGTGTAATATCCTGATCAGCTGCACGGTGAACAGAGAAGCAGAGAAGCTACATCCGTGCTGATTTGGATATCGTCACTGCATCTCCCTTTGTGTCAGACACAACATGAACCAAATAAGTGGAGGACAGTGTTGAGCGCTGCTCCCCCCTTTAGGGCAGCACAGGTTACTGCAGCATCTGCAAAGATGAACGATAACTGGTATGAGAAACATAAATTACACAGCAAATCCATTTCAGATTAGACAAGAACGACCTTAACAAAATGCAGCGTTATATAAAGTGACTGGTTTTATTTAAACACTGTCACAAAGTGCGTACAGGTTGACTTTTCCTCCTGTTAGTGTTTTCTGGAGTGATTGCACTTTTGATTGACACGTGACTGTTCTTCAGGTCTATCTGTCTTTCGTCTACCCTAACGACTTCACGCGCCTCACCCATATGGAGCGAGAGAACAAGTGTTTCTACAGAGAGTCCCCTATCTACTTGGAGAAGTAAGGGCATTATTGCTTTTATCTCTTAGGGAGGTATGGGAACATTTGTCTTTGTCTTGTATATATGAGCGGGTACACCGATTATGCAGAATAAGTGTTCAAGTGTCTGTGAATCTGATGGCAGTGATTCATGTGACCCCTCACTAAGAGATTAAGTTTATTATGCTGCAAGGCACATTGAAACTTCAACCTTCTGTTAATGCATGTGACCATGTGTGTGTGTGTGCCTGTGCTGCCTCTTGTTTTGTCTGCCAGGTTTGGTTTCTACAAATATATGAAGATGGATGAGGAAGAAGATGACAGGCCGTTCTTCTTCCCGAACCCAGATGGTAACTAATAATGAGCAAACACATGCACCCACCCGCACATGTACAGACTCTCATTCAACTTTAAGTCTCTTTCGTGTCCCCAGATTTCCTAGAGGAGGAGGAGGTGGTAGATACAGAGGATGAGGCAGAGATTGTTGGCACGCAGTCGCCCAAGAAGCCCTCTTATCCAAGCCAGACCAGCCATACTTCAAATCCCTCCTATCGGCAATCAAAGTCTGAGCCCACACCAGCTGGCCAAGACAAGGAGAAAGAGAAGGAAGATCCTGATGATGAAGAAGATGAGGGGCCAGTCAACAGTATCATACAGCACAAAGAAAGGAGGCGTTTTTCTCGCAGAGACAGACAGATGGATAGGGATCTGGACAGAGACTGGGGGAGAGATCATACAAGGGAGAATATGAGAAAGGACACGGGGAAGAGACTTGAAAACATCGAACCAAGGGTTCTTCAGCCTGACATCGAAAGCGTGGTTAGGGGTCGCTCTCTGTCCTGGGTCCACGCTGACTCTGCAGAGCTAGACCCTGCCAGGAAAGGCGGAGGAACAGGTGGCGGAGAAGACAAGGGAGTTGACACGCGGACTAAACTCAGCAAGTCTTCTCTTCTCTTTCCCCAAAAGTCGTCCCTCTCTGCCCTTGCTAGCCGAGCCAGGCAGATCCTCAGCAACTCTGCACATAGCAACAACCTCCGTGATAGGCTTCCTGGGAACAAAAAAGAGAAGAGGGAGGAGAACAGGATCTACATCACTAGGCCCAAGCCTGCAAGGGAGAGAGAGAAGGAGAGGGAGCAACGGCGAGAGAGGAGGGAGGAGAGGGCATCTCGCCACCCTAGAGAGGTTTTCCCAGGAGTCTTTTTGTATCAGACTGGAAAGACCACCAGGCTGGTCAACCTGGGTGCCAGGAGACGTGGTGGGGGAGGCGTAACAGGAAGTAGGAGCCTGATCAGTGCGCCTCAGCTCTGGCCTAACCCCCCTATAAAAGAAAGTAAGGCTTCTCCTCACAATGGAAGCATCAACACACACAATGAAAGTGTGCTAAAGTCTTCTAACAAGGCAGCAGGGCCAAAACAGCCAGAGAAAAGCAAAAGCAAAGGGGAGCAACGGGATTTAAAGACTACTATCATGGCTGACCTACCCAGTAAAGAAGACCACCTAATCCAACCGTCCTCTCACCGAGGTCCCCCTCATCCCTCTGTTACCCCACCAAGATTTAACTTTACAGACAACACAATCCAAGGTCAATCACGGGTTACTTCTTACCTGCGGACCTCAGAGATTACAGAGTCCCAGCAGCAGCAAGACCCCAACCCTCCAGATATCGACCAAGATACAAACCACTCTAATCCTGATCCCGACCCCGACCCTGACCCCGAGCCAGAGCCGGAGGAGGGTGAAATGTCAGACTACAGCTACGAGGAGGTGGAGGCTCGGCCAGGTTGGGCAGAGGAGAGCATTAACTGGCAGAGGACTTTCTCAGTCAATCCAATGGACTTTGAGCTGCTGCGCTCTGACTGGAATGACTTGCGCTGTAATGTGTCTGGCAACCTGCAGCTAGCAGAGAGCGAGGTGGTGGACGTGCTGGCACAGTACATGGAGAAACTCAATGAGCGCAACGGGGGGTAAGCATGGCAAAGTAAAATAAAGCGGAGAAGGTCTATGTTTCCCTGCATATTTGTTAGTTTAGGTGTGGTATTTATGCTAATCGTTATATAAAGCAAAAGGTAATTTTGCTGAAAACATATTGGTCATGTCCTGGCGCTTTGAAGTCTTCCTCTCAGTCTTCAGTATGCTGATTACAATTTTCTCCAGTAATGCTTGCAAACCTTGATGTTATTTGTGTGAAGTAGCTTCTCTGTTTTTATTTTCATCATCCGTGCTAAATTCAACGCACCACAGATAATGAGAAGCATCTTTTTTGAAGTGGTTTGTACACACAAACAATAATTAATCCACGTGTGCCAATGATGTAAAACGTGGCATTCTACATTTGCAACTTCTCTGTGTATTTTCAAGATTTTCCGTCTGTCTGCCCTAGGATCTACACCCTGCTGCGAATCATCAACGTCGAAAAGCGCCGTGACTCAGCAAGAGGGAACCGGTACCTCGTGGAGCTGGAGCTTATGGAGAGAGGACGTAGCGTGGTACGCCTTTCCGAATACATTTACCTGCTGCTACACCGCAGCAAGCAGGGGGAGGAAAGTTTAGAGAACACAGACTCTGCCCCTGCCTCAGCACCAGCTTCGGCCCTCTCCACTGCCACTCCCAGCCTCACCACCCCACCGCCGCCTCCTCCTCCCACCAAGTCGTCTGGCCGAGCAGCAGCAACGCCCTGGAGCACTGCATATGCTAAGCCTCTGCTGTGCCAGCCAGTCATGCTGCAATGGAGGAAAGATGTCATGGTACACTTTGTGGTCCCAGGTGAGTCAAAAGTTAATCCAGAGCAGATTCAGCATTCTTCAGATTAATAATTTATTTCCCTATACTTTCTTTGTTTTCTCAACTTGCTGTCCTTTTCCCTTTGGTGTTACTGTACTTCAGTAAAAAACCAGGCTCGCTGGGTGCAGCAGTTCATCTCTGACATGGAAAATCTTCACCGGCAGACAAAAGATGACAACTTCAGCATCATCATCGTGGATTTTGAGAGCGAAGATATGGACGTGGAGCAGGCACTTCGAGAGAGCAGCGTGCCAAGGTGTGTGCATGCAACACAAGCAGCTGTGTGCTGTGACTTTTAATATTTTAAAGGCTGCCGTACTTTCTATATATTTGTGTTTTGGCAGATATGAGTATCTTAGGAGAGAAGGCAACTTTGAGCGCTCAGCAGGACTGCAGATGGGAGTGGACACTATTGAGGTCAGTGAAACAAGCACACATAGAGACGACGACAATATGTGAGCTGGCAGGCAAAAGCCACTCGCTGAAGGTCAGACGCTTGCACTGACCACATGACCTTTACTGGCTGATGGACGGGCAGAAAGAACACTCATGCATAATGAATGCATCACAGCGAGGTTGGTCTGTCATGGACTGTGGATCTCGCCCTTATCTCCAAGCCTCCTACTGCCTTCCTTGGCTCTCTCGCACAGAGTCCAGCTGTGGCTGACAGGGAATTCCTTAGACAGATAGCCGCATATCCTCTGTCATATGTATGCCATAGCTGTCACATCCACTCCCTCTCACAGGTTATTTGTGTGCATGTGCCCTTACACCATTCTGTGGCTGCCTCTGTCTCGCACGCATGCATACCCACCCATGGGAGAATGGAGCAGCTGGAAGTCTGGACAGACGTTGATCCGTCAGTTGACTGTCAGTGCTGTCATGGTGGGATGACAGGACTGTCACTCATATCTAAATGACCTATGGGCTGTTGACGTGACGACAACCCACTCATGCCGAGCACAGACCTAAAGAGAGCTTCTGCTCTCGTTAATCCTAAAAGCCCATGTAAAAAGCGGTAAAGCGCATGTCAACATCCACTTGTCTTGCACCAGCTTACGCACACAAAAATCAGACCGCTCTTTTGCCCAGTTGAAGGAAGGATTTAGAGATAATTTGGATGTAGCAAGCGTACTCGAGCGTTTCTTTGCATTTTCTCCCACAGGACAGTCACAGCATCGTATTCCTGTGTGACCTGCACATCCATTTCCCTCTCAACATCTTGGAAAGCATCAGGAAGCACTGCGTGGAGGGACGCCTCGCTTTTGCTCCCATTGTCATGAGACTCAGCTGTGGTAGTTCACCACAGGAGCCTGACGGTAACACACAAAAAACACACGTGTGTTGCATATTAACGAAGGCTTTTAGTTTTGATAGATCACTGAAACTCATTCCCCAGTTACGGTGATATATGTGATCTTTATATGTGTAGTAAATATACTTTTGAAGTACAATCATTTTCCTGTTACCATAATCACTGTTGCTGCACCATCAAGCAATATGACACATTTATTTAATGATCTTTTCTTTTGTCTCCAAGGTTACTGGGAGGTAAACGGCTTTGGCCTGTTTGGAATTTATAAGTCCGATTTTGATAAAATTGGAGGAATGAACACAGAAGAATTCAAAGACCGCTGGGGTGGAGAGGACTGGGAACTGTTGGACAGGTAACTCTGCGACATAAACACTCTCAAAACATGTATTACATCTAGTTTAACCCTAAAAGCAGTGCATGTTGTAAAGAATGTCCTTGTGTTTTGTAAAAGTTCATATTATTGACGGTGAAAGTGCAGCTCAAGAAGGGAAGATCAAAAGAAGCTTTCAAAAAGGAAATGATCTTTTAACATGTCATTTTTCAATATTAGCCTTAATAAAAACCTTTAATCTGCGTTGTGGAAGAGGAA
>VOQK01026084.1:0-12593 GCA_015052645.1 Benitochromis conjunctus | reverse complement strand
GTGCAGTCAGACTACTACTACCAGTACACAGAGTGTGACAGCACAGGGTCGCGGTGGAGGGTCGCCATCCCTGTGACTCCAGGCTCTTGCTCAGACCTTCCTCCTCCGACCAGAGGCACTGACTGCTGTGAGTACCACCATGGTGTGTGTGTGTGTGTGTGTGCGCACGTGCCAACACAACCTCTCTGTTCCCTCAGCCTTCTCATGCCCAGCTGGGAAGTTTTTGGAGATGTCCACGCAGCAGTGCACGCCGTGTGCGGCTGGTTCTTATTCTTTGGGCAGCGGCCTTCGTTTTGACCAATGGGACGCCATCCCTGCGGGCTTCACCAGCTTGGCCAGCTTCCTCGACACTGGGCCAAATGGAGAGGACATTCAGGCCTGTAAAAGGTACACACAGCATTACCATTGCCACTGAGATGGTTATTCATGTATTATTGAATATATAACAAGATGAAGTGTTCTGCCGCTGTGTTTTGCTCTCATTGCAGCTCATCGTGGACGCCGCAGGGCGTGTATCTGGAGTCCAACCGTGACGAGTGCACGGTGTCCCTGGTTTATGCTGTACATCTGGAAAAACAGGGCTCTGTCTCCTTCACCTACCAGTACCCCGACAACAACATCTTCTTTGAGTTCTATGTAAGCACCTGTAACTAAAATAGTAAATAGAGGGCGCCGGTTTAGCTCAGTCGGGCGACCATATGCCGCATGGCTGAAAGTGGCTAGCCCGGGTTCGAGTCTGACCTGCGGCCCTTTGCCGCATGACTTTCCCTCTGCTTTCCTGTCAATCTTCACTGTATCTATTCAAAAAGCCAGTTATAAGGCCAAAAAAATTGTAAATAAAAACAAAAGTAGGCTGCTTTTATTTATTGACGATTAGATTAGTTTTGTAAATTGAACGTAGACAACCACCTGTCTGCAGTGTGCTTGGCCTCTCGCCCAGCTTGGTTGAAGTTGTTTTAATACTACACGATAATAAAGTACACTCCACAAAGTAGAAATAAATACATTTAAACATAAGTATGATTCATTCTATTTATTCTACCTAAAAACTTACATGCAGGACCTTTAAAAGAAGGAACACATGAAAGAAGAAGACATTTTTAATTATTCTTATATTGATTAATGAATAATGAAGGTAGTCAGGAGGCGGCTTAGCTTACCTTTGCACAGAGAAACAGTCATACTGCAGATATTTGTTAGCTGATGAGTTTTGAGCTTGGCTTGTTTTAAGCTTATTTCATACAGATGAAATTTAGTGCTTTAAAAGGTCAAACACAAGGCCGTGCAAGTTTATTCAAGTTATACTCTGGGTGTAGCGTATGTCCATATCCATGATTAATTTAATAGCAGGTAAATGTTGAAGAAGAGTCATTTTTGCTTGTTTGTGTGGATAATAACCTCTGCATTAACTTGTTCTCAGGTCCAGAATGAGCAATGCCAGGAAATGGCTCAGACTGATGATCAGAAATGGATAAAAGTTACCAACAATGGAGAATGGGACACACACACGGTGAGCACATGTTTCTACCTCTGTGTGTGCAAGCTGCTGCAGTATCACATGATGTGTGGCTCACTGTGTGCACCTTTGCTTCAGGTGAGCCTGAAGTCTGGTACCAACATCCTGTACTGGAGAACCACTGGAATACTGGTGGGGGGGAAGATGGTCAAGCCTGTGCTGCTGAAGAACATCCAAATAGAAGGTAAAACTGGAACTCCAGCTCACGGTCAGATGCTTTGTGGAGGTCTGTGTATACTTAAAGCGTGTCCACACTTTTGTCCAGGTGTCGCCTACACATCCGAGTGTTTCCCGTGCCGACCCGGCTGGTTCAGCCCGACTCCCGGCTCCTCATCCTGCCAGCCCTGCCCCAGCAACACTTACTCTGTGAAGGGGGCGTCCTCCTGTACGCCCTGCCCCGAACACTACTACTCACGTATGTACAGGACACCCAACAGCACCACAACAAACACTGTTTACATTATTTCAGTCATAATGTAAACAGTGAAAGCTCTCTCTCATATTTGACATGGTGAACTTACAGTAATATTAAGCTTGCATATTTTCTCTGAGGAGACGGCTAAGTCCTTCACCATAATAATAATAGATTAGTTTAGTTTTAGCACTTCATTGGTCTCTGCTGATGCTTATCCTGCCTCTGTGTTTGCCTCCTCTCTGAGACGAGGGATGGGCTGAATGTAAGGTGAGGCCGCCGTGCTCGGAGAAGGATTACTTCCAGATCCACACAGCCTGCGACAGCGAGGGGAAGGTCAGCAGCGCTTGCATGTTTCATATTTCTCACATACACACACACACGCACACACACACCTTTTATGCACAAGGACAGACATGCATTTATAAACACGCCCTGTGTCACACTCATATGCAAAGTCAAAAAGGAAAAAACCAGAGTGTATATGTGGGTGTGGGTGTTTACCATGTTTATATATCTTTGTGGGGACCAACAGTCCTTTATGGGAACAAAATTCCTATCCCCACAATTTTGAGACTCAAAATGTGGTTTTAGTGTCAGGGTTATAATCAGGTTATGGTTAGGTTTAGGCTAAGGGTTAGGGTTATACACTGAATTCACAAGAACATAGAGTAGAGTGAATTTCCTGCTTTAAACCTGCTTTGTTACAGACGCAGGTGCTGTATCGTTGGGTGGAGCCAAAAATCTGCGTGGAGAACATCACGGGAGCCATGGAGCTGCCGGCAACAGGCCAGCGAGAGCCCTGCCCTCCCTGCAACCCCGGCTACTACAACAGCAACGACTCCACCTGCCTGCCCTGCCCACCTGGAACGCACTCTGACGGCACCTACGGTAAACCTGCTCACACCTGTCCTCACCGGGCTCACCCTGGTGTTGATATAATCAGAGGTTTAAATTTGTTTTCATCAAACTGAACATCTTTTATCTTTTCCGCTGCTTCGTGTTAATACGAGAGCTGGTTAGCGATACTTATAAATGCTTTATAAAGGTTCCTTTAATTCCTTCATTATTCTCCATTCAAAGCCTGGACTTCCTCCCAGCAGTTTAAAAAGCCTCTCCATCTGCTCACGTAACGATCAACTCTGTCCGTCATTATGAGATGAATTTGTTTAAGATCGACCCGGCTGGATAATCCACCCCTGAAAAGATTGTACAAACACAATGTTGTACCCAGGAGGTAAATGTCATTGTCGTGTCCAAACAGCTTTTATGTGATCTTTGTGTGTGTGTGTGTGTGTGTGTGTGTCTGTGTGTCTGTGTGCCAGCGTGTGCACAGTGCCCTGCAGGTACTGAGCCGGTGTTGGGTTACGAGTATAAATGGTGGAACGTGCTGCCTTCCAACATGAAGACTTCCTGTTTCAACGTGGGCAACTCCAAATGTGACGACATGAACGGTAAGCACATGGATGCCTGACATGTTAGTATATATATTTATAATAGTGCTGTCCACATTAACGCGTTAACGCAAACTGATCCGTGTTAAAGCGTCAAAATGAATACACGTTAACGCCGTATTAACGCGTTAACGTTGACAGCACTAATTTATAACAATACGTTGTTTACGTAACACCTTTAACTGCGGACTTTAGAAAGCGCTTTAACAGAAAAGTAAAACCAGAAAATGTCAGTTACATGAAAAAAAATGTTAAAACAGTAAAGGAAACAACAACACTCTTCTTTCCCCGTGAATATAATCACTAAGAGTAAATGGGGAGCTGACAGTGGTCCAGATCCAGTTTAAAATGAGTCAGAATGAACACGCCTGGGTCGAAAATGGGTTTTGTGTTGAGCTTGAGGTGCAGGCTGAAATCACCTGTACCCACTTTTTACCCATTACTGCTGTGCTAATTGTGGATAATGTTGTAAAATAACCTCTGATATGCTGTCATGGAGAATTACGGAGGTGTAATATGAGTTCATCGCGCCTGTTGCTCCACAGGATGGGAGGTGGCGGGAGATCACATTCGCAGTGGAGCGGGAAGTTCAGATAATGACTATCTTATCCTCAGCCTGCATGTCCCTGGCTTCAAGTAAGTGTGTGTGTGTGTGTGTGTGCGTGCGTGCGTGCGTGTGCGTGCGTGCGTGCGTGTGCGTGCATTTGTGTGTGCAGACGAGAAACCAGCCTGTCCTAATGGTGACAAACAGGAACTGTGTGTTACTAAATGCGAGCTTGTGTTTGTGTTTGTGTTTGGTGGCAGGGTCCCAGCCTCGCTTTCAGGGATGACCGGCAGCGAGTTTGGCCGGATAACCTTTGTGTTCGAGACCATCTGCTCGGTCGACTGCGAGCTCTACTTCATGATGGTGTGTGCCTCTTTGTGTTCATTTCCAGCAGAAGGTGGTAATTAGGTGGCTAACTTCACTGAGTGAGTCAGAATGGTCACGTCTCATTACCAAGGTCTGGTTTATAATGGTGTTCTGCATGTTACTGCTCAGTTATCAAACCTTTTGTTTTTGTGTTTTACTGGCACGCCCCCTGCAGGACGTGAACAGGAAGAGCACCACAGTGGTGGAGTCCTGGGAGGGCACTAAGGGGAAACAGTCGTACTCGCACAGCATGACCAGAAATGCCTCCGTCACGTACACGTGGGCCTTCCAGCGGACTAACCATGCTCTAGATGTGAGTGATTTTTAGTCGTGTGATTTTTATTAATGGCGTCAGCTGTTAACCCTATATTGACCATGGGCCCGCCACTAGAGGGTGAAATATGATGATTGGCAGGCCCATGGTCAATAAAAGGTTAAAGCAGTGTTATTAAGGCCTCTTCCGAGGGTGAGGCTGTCTCAAATATCTCAAGATATCCAACAAGGACTTGTGGTGGCATATTTATGCGTACAGGTCCGTCGTTTTATCGCTGACACGGTCAAGATCTACTCCATCAACTTGACGAACGTGATTGACGGGGTGGCGTCAGCGTGCCGCGCCTGCGCTCTGGTACCTCAGAAC
Organism: Benitochromis conjunctus; assembly: GCA_015052645.1. Taxonomy (NCBI): domain Eukaryota; kingdom Metazoa; phylum Chordata; class Actinopteri; order Cichliformes; family Cichlidae; genus Benitochromis; species Benitochromis conjunctus. The sequence goes on along the minus strand of VOQK01026084.1, from coordinate 7,661 downwards.
TCCCAGCGTGCCGGCTCCTCCTGCGTTCCCTGCCCAGCTGGTTTTTACATCGACAGAGACACCAACCGATGCCAGGAGTGTCCCCCCAACACACACCTGGCTGGGCGACAAACCTACGGCCAAGACGCGTGTGTCGCGTGTGGACCAGGAAGTATTAGCAACAAGGTAGAGAGACCTGCAGTCATGTTACCTCATTCTGGAACAGTACGTTTTAGTACTTTTATCCAGTTAAGAGAGATCATGTTTTTCCTTTTTCTTTCAGGAACACTCCCGGTGCTACAGCGACTGCTCCTTCACCCACACGGAGAACAACCACACCATGACCTTTGACCTCAGCGCCCTGAGCGATGTGGCCTCGCTGACTATCGGGCCGAGTTTCACCTCTAAAGGCACAAAATACCTTCACCTGTTCAACATTAGCCTGTGTGGCCACGGGGTAATTCACCTGCTTTCTGCTCACATCAGCCTCAAAAACACCTCAGAGATCAGCCTGTGATGTTTTTGTAAATGTATTTAAAAATCATTTAATGTTTTATTGAATGTTTTATGCATAAGGGATGTGAAAACAGAGTTTCCTTGTTTTGTATAAAATAATAGACGTGAAAATAATCTGATGTTAGAGATATTACACACTGAAAGCTTAATGTTGGCGCTGGCTGCAGGGAAGGAAAGCTGCTGTCTGCACCGATAACGTCACCGACGTATCCAACAAAGACGACCAGAGCGACGCGGCTCAGTTCGTGAACTCAGTGGACAGCTTCATCTGTCAGTCAACCATCATCCCATCAGATGGACGGGGCTTCAGAATGGCCATTTCCTCCCAGTCCATCAGCCTTGCTGACACTTTTATCGGTAAGGACTTCTAAACACCAGGGTGGCGCTCATGAGATTGTCCAGAATGGTCCGCGTGGAGGTGCTCTTGTGGGTTCTTCGGGTTGTGTTATATTTTGGGGTTTGTTTTTTTGGGGGGGTTTCAGTTATCATGAAGCATCTTTCTGAGAGCTTTAGTCTTATAGGTAATAGGTGGGATTAAATAGGTGTACACTTCTTCCAACTCCTTTTCAATATGTAACTGAATCAGAATGGGTGAAGCGATATTGAAGTGTATTTTGCTTTATTTTGTGAAGCATTTATTTTTATTTTATTTTCCTAAATGACCTTCTGTATATTGTTGAAATTACCGAAATTGAACACAAACATGAAGAGGGCAGCAGCTTCCTGAGGCCTCACTTTCAACCACCGCCAAGCTTCTTCTTATACACACCTGGGAGTTTCTCTTGGGGTTTAATTACAATTATCTAATCTAATTATCATACGGAAACAAGTCCCATCAGTGGAGGGTGTCTATTTGAAAAACCTTAATTGACCAATCAGGATGCATTAGAAGAATTCTGACATTTCACTATAAGAAAAACAAATAGACACAATTTGTGAAACATATTTATTGGGTACTAACTTGCGAGTGCCCCCTGCTGTACCCCTGGCTGAACAGTTTTAATTAGGTTGGACTCACCCAGATTGGTGCTGGTTGAATAGCATTGTGCAGTTTTGTGATAATCAGCTGGTTAAAACCGCCCTGATGTCTCTCATCTTTGTTTTTTCAGGAGCGACAGTAGACGCCGTTCTCAATGGTGTGAACGCCGAACCAGATCTTTTCCCCGAAAACTCACCATATGTTCCCGACATCAATTTCTTCTACAGGTAAAAAAGAAAGATGGAAGCAACAGTCGAATGTTTTTGCTGTGTTCAAGTCCCAGATGTGTGTTTGTGTTCCTTCAGGTCAACGCAGGTGACGGCATCATGCGATCAGGGTCGGAGTTCAGTCATCACCGTTCGCTGCAACCCGGAGAAGCCTGAGCGAGGAGAGCTCTCCGTGCCCAGGTAGGTGCACGTCAGTTAAAGTGTGATTTCTATGTAGATTCGATGTTTATTTTTATACTTTGATTACAAAAACAGTCAATAACTAATAAGTATTAAATGTACTAATCTTAGCAGCTCTATAACTGATCTGTGTGTTTGTGCAGCTCCTGTCCAGCAGGAACATGTGATGGATGCACGTTTCACTTCCTGTGGGAGAGTGCCAGCTCTTGTCCACGCTGCACTGAGGACGACTACCACCGGATAGAGGGAGCATGCAAGGGAGGCATCCAGGTAACTCACACCTGCCCCATACCTCATTTACATCACAGGAACCCTGAGGCAGTGAGGTGGTATCTGCTTTGATTCTGTGACAAATTCATTTGTCAGGTGTTTTTCAACGTACATCTTCAATAAATTAATCTCTTCTTTATGACGAGAGCAAAATGTTTCATTATAAACATTAACAAGTATATAACTTTCACACTTTAGCAAAATAAAAATAAAACAGATCCAAAATAAAGGTCACAGCTGGTCCTTGCATGAAAAATCAGTGAGTACCCGACAGCCTCAGAATCAGATGATTCTTGTAAAACTGATTTTGTTAAACTGCAAAGTTTAACCTTCACACTGTGAAACATTTTCAAGTTACAAGACACAAAAGTACATTTTTAATTAGCCTCATCTTTTCCAGCATTTTTGAGCCCATACAACATAATTTTTTGCAGGAAAAAACAAAAAACATTTAAGCGTTTAAACTTTTATGGTTTAGCCAAAACCAAACTACTTAATTACAGTTTAGCAAAGTTTTAATGGAGCAAACTGATTTTTAACCTGACAAAACACATTAATCAGTAATGAAAATCCCCTCATCTCAACAGGAAACTCTGTATGTGTGGAACGAGCCCAAGTTGTGCACCAAAGGAGTGTCTCTGCCTCCTCGGAGCTCCTCCCCGTGTGAGGCCATCGCTCTGTGGCTTAAGGTCGGCGTTGGAGGCGGGGCATTTGTGGCCGTGCTGCTCATCTCCCTCACCTGCTATTTCTGGAAGAAAAACAAGAGGTAATAAGAGGCACCCTAACAGCAGGCCAATGTGCTCATTAAGATCACAGCGAATTGTTATTAGTGGTCACAGATGTTTGTCTGTGACAGCAAATTCTTCACGCTGAAGGCACCGATGACAGTTTTAATGCCCAGCATTGTAAATCAGTGAATTGTAAACAAATTGCAGAGTAAAATCAAAAATCTGTTTGTAACCCTCTATGGTTACTATCATCTTGAATGTATTTTAAAGGCTGGATTTGAAAACATGCTTGTTTATGAAAAGAAATCATCTTTCTTTACTGTCACCAATTGTCTTGTGACCTCTCTCGTATTTATCTGTCTGTGCAAATACAGCACACTGAATGTTTGCAAATCATAATGTGATTATGGTCACTGTGAGCAGATAAAACCAAAGAAAACATCTTAGAGAAAAAAGTCCTAATATTTAGTGGAGGGAAAGACTGTCGATTTTAATAAAGAAATTGAATGATATTTAGAGAAATATTATTCTAGACATTAGACAAATATTTATAGTTCTAGCACAGCCTGCGATCAAGGGTGCAGTTCCCTTGAATTTAAATGCAGTGCCCACGTATTTTACCTTACATCATGATTTAATTTGTAGATTTGTAGTTTTCACAGTCAAGTATAAAAATTTATACTGGAAATACTTTTCAGTAATGCGTTATTAGTTTTAAGTAATGTCTAAGTAATTGTAAGAGATGTGTAATTAATTAGAAGAATAATTTTGCACAGTGTGTAAGTAATTTTAAGTAATGTTTAAGTAACTTTAAATAATGTTTAAGTAATTTTAAGTAGTGCATAAGCAACTTTAAGTTATGCGTAATTCATTTTAAGTAATATTTAAATCATTTTATGTAGTGCATAATTCAAAGATATTTTAGTGGAAAAACAAATGAAATTTCCCTATCTTACACTGTTTATGCATTATATTAGTTTGTATCGTTGAAGTTCCACTATTTAGTTGTCCTCTTTTATTACATATAAAAATGTAATAAGGACCCCAAACACTGCAGGGCATAGGCCAAAATTATGCGCTACTTAAAATCACTAACAGTATAATTTGTGTATTACTCCCTTATTCCCAATGCTATGTCTTTCTACGACTATATGATTACATTGCAATTTCAGATTAAATATTATGAAAATTACTTTTAGTTCTAGATTAATTGGACTTAAGCACTTTTAGGGCTTTATTATAAAGCGTGACTAAAAAGAAAAATCCCATAAATATTTCCAGAAAAATTACACTTAAAAAAAGAAGAACAAAAATATTTTGAGTTAAGTGAGAATATGGTGAAAAATATGGAAAAGTGTTAACAATATCCCACAAAGGAAATTGTTCTAAGTTTTTAAACTGATCAACATTTGACATCAGTGTAAAAGCAAAAAAAGAAAAGCAGCTCTGTAAGGTGTGAGTAACCGGGCATGAAGGGGGTGGCTGAGTACATAAGGGGTATGATTTTCTCCAGAAAGCTGAGTCGAATAGATAAGTCATGACAATGGAAGGAATTTCTGGTTAAAAATACACACACTCATACCAGATGCTGTCTGATGTTAAATGATATGCTTGCCTGATGGTGATTCACAACTGTGGTTTGTGGCCAGGCTGGAGTACAAGTACTCTCGTCTGGTAATGTCTGCCAACAAAGAGTGTGAGCTGCCAGCTGCAGACAGCTGTGGCCTGGCTGAAGGAGAGGAGCCCGATGACGACGTGGTCTACGCCCAGAAACCCTCGCTGCTTGGGAAACTGCGCGCCATCGCCAACAAGGTGTGCAGAAAGTTAATTTTACTTCACGTGTTCAAATTTACCGTCTACATGTCAATTTGGCCTGCAGTTTAATTTATAGCACGATTACCCCTGCAGATAAGAAAATGCAGTCATTGGTGCATATGTAGGTCTTTTAATTTGATGTATCACTTGCTAAAATCCACTTTTTAACAATAAAATCATTCCGATGAGCCCATAGAGTCATCAGAAAAGTGTTCACTGAGGTCACAGGGTGAGATAGACTTCTAGACTTCCATACAGCCCGAAGTCATTTTTTGCCCTCTCCTCTGTCTCGTTGATTTTACACGTAACATTTCTAATATGTGCGTCTCAGCAGGAGGATGGAGAGAGCAGCGAGTCTGTGCAGTTGAAATCCTCACAGTCTGATCGATGGGTCCTGGGTTAAACTGACGCCAGCAGAGTAAGAGCGAGGCTGGGCTTACACAACAGAGGAACAGTCTGTTAGCAATGGTCTCGCTGTCCACCTCCCTACGTGTCTCTTATAACCTCCTTCATTGTGGGGGGACCGCTACACACCCCAGTCTGAGGACAGTACGGACAATGGCTTTAACTCTTCCACCCTGGAATACACAGGAAGCTCCTGCTTTATCACCGTGGATGCTCAACAGCAATTACTGAGAAAGGAAAACATGCTTTTAATGTTTGGGTTTTTTTTGTATATTTTGTATTTTTATTTGGTATTTTCTGTTAAGAGTCACGTATTTATATTGATGTTATGATGTCAGATCTTTATTAAAGTTCTCTTTGGCTTTGGGGATTTCTGTGTGGATGTTTGGGGTTCACATACAAGCAATAATTATATGGCATCTTCATCCACCCTCCTGGTGTACTTAACAGACACCTGTTATTTTTAAAGTAGGCTGAGGTCAAACACCTTTAACATGTAATTTGCATATATACCTTTGTAATTGGGAGTGAAGGTTAAAAGCTTGTTTTTATTGTATTGCTGACTTAAGGCCATGCTTTTATTATGAGCTTGGTACATGATGATGAAGATGGATGTAGCCAGCATGGTGTGTTTTTTGGTTCAGTTTTATTTATATAGCAGCAAAAAAGCCACAGCAGTCACCTCAAGGTCCTTTATATTGTACGGTAGAGACCTTAAAATAATACAGTTAAAACCCCAGCAATCAGGTAAGCATCTATGAGCAAGGATTTGTTACTGATGTCACAGAGGGAGGACGGTTTATCACAGGAAGTGTCTCTGCAGCCAGAGGAGTAGCTCCCTGTCTGGCTGTTAAAAAAAATACACTTTTTTTAAAACCTGTGCAGAATTTTTTTTACTATTATTATCGGTTATGTTTTGATGGTGTGCTTGTTGATAGGAGTGTACAGGGCTAAACTGATTAGACAATGCTTTATAGTGCAAATGATTAAAAACCAAAAGCATGCTACAAAAGCAACCCAAGACTTTCTCGGGGCAAAGAAATTAGATATTTTTCAATGGCAAAGTCACTCACCTGCATCCTCCAACACAGCATGCTCTTCAGTTAGTGAAGACACAACTGATTGCAGAGATACCCACAAACAAGCAGCAGCTGCAGTGAAGGCATCGCAGAGGATACACAGCATTTGATGATGCCCAGGGCTTCTAATCTTCAGGCTGTCGCTGACTGCAAGGGGCTTTCATCCACTGTTTTTGAAAGTATGAGACTGTGCAATGTTTTTGTTAAACCCTTTGAATTAAAGCTGAGAGTTTGCACTTCAGTCTCACTGTGATGGGTTTGATGAACACCTAAATTCCATTGTGGTTGTGTACAGAGGCGATATAACAACGAGTGAGTCATGTCCAAAACCCTATGTAGATATATACAATATATAAATAATTAAAATAACTGTATGTATAACTTAACCCAGTATAAAGGTATCACAGTATTTTAAAATATAAATTGATATTTGTTCGTTCATACTCTGGATTGTTTGCTATTAGTGTGTTGCAGTACAAAAACTGAAACAAAACTGTCATCACTGCTCTTTTGGGCTTCAACTGTGTCGATAAATCCGGGTGATTGAGCCATGATAGGAAACTATGTGAACTATTCTAACACTCATATTTACCCAGCCGGGGTCTTTGACCGGCTCACTATCTTCCCTTCCCCCGAAAGTCACGCCTCCAGTCCGTGTTGCTGTGCTCCGCCTCCTCCCCAGAAAACATCCTCCTCCTCCAGCCATAGAGGAAACTTCCGAGCGGACTTCGTAGCTTCCAGCTGCGGGATTTGTACGTTAAAAGCCGCTGATGCTGTGAGGAAGAGCAGCATGCGGACCTCCAGAAGTTAGCGGGGAGATGAGCGCCATTTCATAGTCTACGGTAAGAAAGTGATCCCCCGATTTTGCCTTCATCCCCCTCTTCTTTTCCCCGACATGGACATGGAAAGAATCACGGCCTGAGCCGCGGGGAAGTGGGCTAGCTTCGTGTAGGCAAACATTAGCGTGTTTTCTTATAGCTAAAGTATGAAGTTGGTGCATTTAAAAATAACACCGCTACAGTATACGCCCTTTTTCCCCCTTTTTTTACGCGCAAACTTCAATAACACCGCAAACTGAAGTTTGGATGGTGACGTCACCACGGGACGAGGCTCCCACTTTGTCTAAAAAAAAACAAAACAAGATGGCTTTTCTCAGTTAAAGCACATCGAAGCAGGGATTTAATGCACGCATTAGTCTTAAAATATGGAAGCTGCTGTGTTGTTGTTTTGGGATAGTTGTGATGGTGTGAGCCAGAGGGCAAGAAAAAGTACTAACGGCCAAAATGACTGGGACACACTACAGGGCTAAAATTCTGATTTAATATAAACATGAAGCTTAAAAACTTTATTTAAATTTTTTTTTTAAGTTTTTAAAGACCCGACGTCTGAAATCCAGATTCAAAATTTGATTGCGTTGACTGTATATAAAAGATGGAAGTGGTTATTCTTTTCAAAGGCCAGCAGGGGGCGCCTGCTCTGGCTG
>VOQK01026081.1:0-15273 GCA_015052645.1 Benitochromis conjunctus | reverse complement strand
GAAAAAAAACAAGGGAAAAAAAAAAAAAAAGAGAGAGAGAGAGACTGGTCTAACATGTGGCCAAAGACCAGTAGTAGTTAGCTTAGCATCACCACCACATATACTACTAGGTGCTAGTAGTGTCAGTTCAACACACTAAGCATGTTTTTGTATCTGGTTAGCCGCTGGAACATGTTAGCATCGTCTTGCTGATACCAAACTTCGTCCTCTGAGTCTTCAGACAAACAAAGAAGAATGACGGTAGCTCCCAAATATGAAGTAAGAGAGCCTCCGCCATACTAGTAACTACCTTTTAATCCCCAATAACTTCTCTGTTCAGGGTTGGTAGTGCATCATTTCAAGGGTTACACCAGCACGCCGTTGGTTCAGAAGGCGGCGAGCAGCGGCAGTTTCATGAGCCGCAGAGTTCACGGGAGTCAAACGAGCATGAACGACATGAACGCCGTGAGAGAAGTACTGACACCAGAGCAGGAGGTGCAGCGCGAAGCAGGAGAAAGTCAGAGAAAGAAGGGAACGCAGCAGATTCCTGCTCTTTGCACACTTTCACCCTTCAAATAAATCAATCGAGATTAGAGAGAAAGCAAAAACACAACCGAGGACAGATGCAGAGGGTTAGCAGAGATGCTGCATAGCACTACAGCAAACACAGACAGGAAGTAGCATGTGTGCACGTGTGCGTAGGGGGCTGAAGTCCATAAAGGGGTATAACAGGAGATGAGACGTCGGCCGTGTGATGGCCGAAAGCTGGAAAAGGGGAACGGAGTGAGCAAACAGCCGAGTGGGTCTCTGGATGCAAGAAGATACCCAGAAAACACTCACACTAATCCCCAGCACCCACTCTGGAAACATCCGTCGCCTGATCCCGTTTCCCCGTCCATCTGTCAGTCTGCCTCCACCTTTTCATTGAATTCCTGTCTTATTTTTTTCCACTTGGCTGAAGTCTTAAAGGACACTCTCCACTGACAATGCCCAGCTCCTCCCCCTAAGATTTTCCTCCAATGCTGCCACTGAACAGTTTGGATCCTGCTCACAGCGTCTGTGACACACGGATGGATGACGGACGCCCGCCAAGCATTTCAGCTATGCTGAACTTGCAGGTTTAAAGTGCGACTGCAACGCCGTTTCCACTTTCTTAATGAAGGCAAAGATGTAAGGTGAGGAAACGGTGTGCGGCACCCGCTCACCTGCATACAGGTGCGACAAGCCGAGAGGACAGAAGTAACCGTGAGGGTCGTCATGTCAGCTCTCAGCCGCTGTCATGTTCAATCCACTGATTTTTTCTCAGTTCAACACACTAACTGCACCCCCACCCTCCTTCTCAAACTCCGCCTGTGCAGGCTGAACTGATCCACTCGGATCAAGGTCAGCTCATTATTCGAGACACTCTCCGGCTGGTCGAAGCTCGTCCTGAAATACACGGTTTCCTGTCACCGCTGACAGTTTCCTGGCAAGAGAGAGTGTGCTCACGACCTGCCGGGAGTTACGGGATCACCGAGGGAGAGAATGGTGAGAACAGGTGGGACGGCAGGGATCAGGTGACACAGCCACGGGCGCAACTGCTGTTTTACATGGATGCATGCACACAGGCTGCACGTGCACGGCCTGGGAGCGTGCACGTTTGTAGCGCGATAAAAGACGATCAGGAGTCCAGGTGGTAAAATTCCACTCTGAGGACGCCAAAAGAGAAAGGAAGACAGAAAAACATCCATGCCAAACCATCGCTCCACTTCTCAGACTTCACTGTCTCCTTGGTAACCAGCACAGAGAGGGTGTGAAGAAGAGTTGTGAAGAGATGTGATTGGATGATGCGGTGCAGCTCTGGACCACTGGTGTAAATGTTGGGAGTCAGGTAAAAAAAAAAAAAGAAAAAAGATTGTTCTTCATCTCTCCTCAGAGTGAATCCAGGATGCGATGACGTAATGCTTACTGTACCGTCCGGCTCGCACCGAGGGCCGTCTTATTCACGCCGCTGCGTTACCACACGAGCTACAAGCATAGACATGATCAGAGTGTAGTCACTGAAAGAAAGGGTGGTCTGCAGTCCCAGGAGACAGCCTCAGGACTACACGTCAGTCCAAACCCTTTAAAATGAAGCAGCACAAAGATACCAGCCGAGCTCCTTCATGAAGGGGGCCAGGCCCACTTCATTAATGACTCCGCTCGTGTTTCCCATCTTTACTTTATCCATGCCAGATATTCTAAAACACATTTCATACACACGCTCCTGCCTCCAAAACACAATAGTGTTGAATGGCTTCTCATTACTAAACGTGCATGTAGGCCATGGAGGAAGACTCTGTACTGACACAGGTAACTGAATGAAAACACTGGACTAAGCATATCAGCTAGAGCAGGGGTGGGGAACTCCAGGCCTCGAGGCCCGGTGTCCTGCAGGGTTTGATGATGTGTCCTTCATCCAACACGGCTGATTTAAATATTTAATGACCTCCTCAACATGTCCTGAAGTTCTCCAGAGGCCTGCTAATGAACTCATCACGTGATTCAGGTGTGCTGACCCAGGTCTAAAACCTGCAGGACACCGGCCCTCGAGGTCTGGAGTTGGCCACCCCTGGGCTAGAACGTGACCAAACAGTACATGTCTCAGTACATGTCTGAGTTTCATTTTTCAGTAATCACCGATTCTTCACCGATGGTCACAGCCACAATATTAGGCTCTAATGTTGTGGCTGATATAGCAGCTCTCACACGGCGCTGACACACGTGACGCACGTGGTGCTGTGGCATGAGTGAAAGTAACCCGTCCACCATGAATGACACTGGACTAGAACTTATTTTGCCTCTTTTTAGGATGAAGAAAAACAGAATGCATATAGAAAACGAACATTTACCGTCAACAGTCTCTCTAATAATCAGGAGATTGTGTGTGCTCTGATTGTGCGATGATTTCCACCAATCAGGAACCCACAGGGCTGACACGTGCGAAGGCCACCGGAGGCCAGCTTCATAAAAACAACAAGGCAGCTTCAATTTTCTGGAGCCCTAAACACCGCTGTGCATCTTTGAGACCGTCGATGACTTCCACACAGTGACTGAGGAAGTGTAGCTTAGTCAAATTTGTCCGTATAAGCAGAATTCAGTGCTCTTCCCTTAATTCTGCGTTACAGTCAGAAAATAGAGATATATAGAAATATATATGAACTTCTGCCTCTGTGGGTAGCATAGATAGGACTGGATTTCATGTCTGTTCTTGAAACTGACCGATGATTCGATAAAGGCTCCACTAGTACATTTTTCCAAATGATTCAAATATTAATTCATTCGTTTAGTCGACTGCAGAAATAAAAATCATATAATGTGCACCACGATTTTGTGAAAATGAAGGAAACTAGAACAGAGACAAAGCTGGAAGATGTACCCGTAACCAGCAGAGGTCGCTCATCTTTTCCACATGAACGCTAAAAAACACGACTCTGGTGAAAACAGTAGGAAAATCCACCTTAAAGAGCTCGTTCCAGCTCAGCCTTTGGTCAAACTAACATTTAGACAGTGACACAGCAACAACTTCCTGAATCAAATTTAATATGAGAGCGCTTTAGTCTCACTTTAGTCTTCCTTCATTCGCCTCGAACGTGGGGAGGCGGGAACGGCGGGGCTCAGAGTCAGACTAACAGCTGCTCTTCTTCATGCACATGTGCTAAGAATAGAGCCGCTCTATAAGGAGGCGAGAGTCGCTTGGCACAAACTTGGGGGACGCCACAGTGCCATTATAAAGCCAACTGATGCCTCACTTCCTGTTGGGGGTCATGTGACCGTAGAGGTTTACCACGGGCTGCAGGAGTGGGACAGAGTGGAATGGAAACACACACACACACACACACACACACACACACACACACACACACACACGAAGAACTTCTGGAACAACTCATGACTGTCCTGACAAGGCAACCATGTGATCTGCTGAGGCCACAGGCTTCTCCTCACTGGCGAGAGCGTGATAAGGTCGCTGCTCTCGCTGTCGTGTCAGTATGCAAACATGCCGTCACAGACAAAGCCAACATGCTCGCGCTCACTTTTACACCCCGGAGCTGTCAGATTCCCTCTGCTCACTCCCACATCCACATTTTTATACTCGGACACTACCAGAGAAGCTCGGCATGATTCACACTTCAAAATAATCCTTATGTACATTAATGCGACCCTTCATTTGTTCCACTGTTTAAAACAAGCTCCTCCTTCTTCAGGCCAACCACGATCTGATTGGCTGCCCCTCCCAAAGAGACGCGAGCAGTCTGTAACCTCAGCTTCTGGGTCAAATGCCGACCTCATTAATTGAAAATCTGGCCACGTTTAATAAAAAGATTCACCATTACGACAGGAAACAAGGAAAAACATGACGGGTCTCCATTAGAAAGTTTCCATCCACGAGCAGACAAATCTCTATTTCATCACAGCTCCAATCCAAAAGGCAGAAACTAATGGTGCACATGAATCAAGCATGAGCATGCATTAGCACCCAGCAGTGTTCAGTTTCAGAGAGGCAGATGTCTCAGATTATGGAGGGAAGGCGTTCCTTTCCGACCACAATCACTCACAGTTGTGTCTCTAAATTTAGCCGGGCACCCTGGCAGCAGATCCGGACCGATCGCTGCCCGTGGTGGGCACTGAGGGAACATGATATGCTGGATTCCTGAACGCTTTAGGCAACGAATGCATGCGTGGGAGTCAAGCGGGGGGCTGGGATTTGTCTAAAAATTGAGGCTCTGTTCATGAATATGTCAACACCGCCAGTTGTTTAACCCCACGTGGCGAGCCGGGCTCACCCTGCCTTCACTACAACAACAGGTGTAGGGGTGTGTTGATGTTCGTCTGTCCAAAGTCACTCTGTCATCACTACCCAAACCCAGGCTGCAGGGCCCACTGTGGCCTTTGGAGCAAGGCTCGAGGAACGGACTCTGACTGGGAAACTCCCTTAATGGAGCGAGATCCTGTTTTCTCTGGAGGATGAACCGGAATTCCAGCTTATCTCAACTCCTCGTGGCTTCTGCACTCGCATGAGTGCTCAGACTAACAGGAAGACCTTTGCACCATTAAAGGGCTTCAGACAGCATTTGTTTTCTGTATTTTCACATGAGCACCAAGCATTTTGTCTCTAATAACTCTAACATTTCTGCATGCTACGCTAAAGCATGTTCACAGTGGGTCTTCACAAAGCTGTGCGAGGCGTCTGCAGGTCCCTCACGCACAAACACGGTGCTAACTTTAGGTTTTTAGCAATTAATCAACATCAGGTCAATTCATGTAATTCAGGTGTAACTGGTTGATATGTTGGTAATTCCGATTCCAAATCACTGAATGCCAGTATCGGCCTAAAAACATCGGATATCAGTCAGGTTGGTTTGGCTTGTTTTAACGATCAGCAGGTGAGCGTGCGGTGTGCAGCGTAATGATTGGAAATCGGACATTTCTGACATGTCTAGCTTTAAATTACCACTGAAACTTTGAGTATTCGGCACAGTTTACTTTGAATCCACTCCACGTGGCAGCTCAAGGTGCAGATGAAAGCACCGAAGTGGATAATATCATCCAAGCACTCTCACTGAAAAAACGATTTAAGACTCATAAGTTGGACTGCCAGGTGTGTTAACGCTGTGCTGGAGGAGAAGCTTGGCAGAAAAATGCGGTTTGTGAAGCACTCGAACAATCCACACGCCTCTCTGTGTCTATCTCAAGAGTTCGGCGATGTTAAGGTTCAGACAAGTGGGTGCTTCGCTCACAAACGGCCATTAAAAATACATTAATCACAGACATAAAACAGCATTTGCTGTGAAAAAGCCGAGTGGGTCTGCTGAGCGAACGAGTGCAGGAGAGAAGGAAAAGAAGCCGTTTGCTTTTCCCCACAGAGTGCATTTTACTGGCGTTTGATTTTTAATCCATAATAAAAAGCAGTTTTGAAGGGCAAAACGAATCAAAGAGTGACCGACTAGTTTATCCTACGAGCTCTGCCCTTTATTTGCACCCGCAGTTTAACCGCCTTTCACATTTAATAGAGGCACCGGCTAAATGGTCCAGTGGCATTTTCAGTCATGGCTTCAGCCGCCTGGCTGAGTCCTGCCGGAGTAAACCAACAATATCCTTGCTCTCTAGAGCAGCTGCAGCCTCGGTGTGGGGAAAAGAACATGGGCATGTTTAGTTTGGGTTAAGTAAGTAGGCCAGCCAACTCACAGTTACACTACAGGCAGAGAGGGAAGGCTCTCACCTGAGCCAGAGTTCAGAGCTAATAAAGCAGCACAGGACCTAATTTAGCCATGCCAACGGTCTCCAGAGTTTCCATGCTGACAGCCAGGACCGACCTCGGGCGGCGTGGCTAAACCACATTCTCCTCCCTACGGGGTGACTCGGATGGCAGTGTGTGTGTGTTGGTTCTCAGTGCACTGCATGGCACACACTCTGAGGGCGTGGATGGTAAATGAGAAGCGAGGTTTGGAATATAACCACGAGTGGGCTGAGAGAAGCGAGAGGCAGAAAATACTGGAAACGAAGTGGAAGAAACCAGAAAACGTGGATTGGAATTCGCCGTCGCTGATTGGTGCCAAGTTATTTATACACAGGGAACGTGTGGCGAGGATAAAAGAGCGTTTTATGTCAAATCAAACTGTTATGTTTTACACATTCATGGACTTGCTGCCATGAATGTATTAAAAGAACTAATACTAACCCTGCTGTGAATTTCCACCAGTGGTCACACACAGTACGCCAACGGGAACAAAAATCTCACTGCCGCCCCGAGAGACCAAAATTATAGCTGTGACTATAAAAGTAATTGCTCCCATTCATAAGAACTGCACGGACAACAGTTCATATCTTTTGCATAATTTTATGGTGTTGAGCAACAGTTGGAGGTTTTCTGAAGGTCTCTCACAGCTTTTCTCTGGACTTTGGCTGCTTTTTCACTCAGTTTCAGTCCAGTCCTCCTACCACAACCATCGAACCATAAAAAGGCCGCAAACTCAGAAGATCAACCAACGAGTCTACACATCAGAGGAAACTTGGCAAAGACTCAGTTTTAAATTGTATCTTTAGGCTCTTTGTTACTAGCAGCCGGTTCCAAAAACACATCATTCATTTCCATTTCTTTATCTGAAACTATGAAAAATGGCACAGATAACACAGTTTGACAGGCATATAATAGCATTTCTACAGAAGCACGGCTATTAGCTGCAAACTTGGTATATCTCAGCATGGTGTGCAGTGTGTCCTTAAAACCAACTGAACAACAGAGTAAGTGACAGGCCTAAAAACAACTACAGCAGATGGATAATATCTGAAAATCACGTCATAAAGAAACAGGAAAAGATCCAGCAGAGCTGACAGGACCTGCCGACTGTTCACTGAAGCCTCATCAGAAATGGTCTGCGTGGACGAGTGGCCGTCCAGAAGCCATTGTTACGGAGGGGAAACGGGGATGAAAGGCTGGGGTATGAAGGCTGGAGCAATCAACATGTAAGCGAAGTACAGCAGCGAGTGCCTGCAGACATCGATGAAACACGGTGGCGGCTCTGTCACGGTGCGGGGCTGACCTTCAGCCAGTGGTGCTGGAGACCAAAGTGGATTTATGAACCCGAGAAAATGCCATCAGATTCTGATCCGCCATGCAGTTCAATCTGGAAATCATCGTACTGCCAACAGCGTCATGTCTGAGCAACACAATGGTCCCAAACACACATACTAGTCACGGATTGGCTTTGTCAGAGCGGTGACTTCACGAAGCAGTGTGGGATGATCGTGACAGAGACCAGAACAAAAGGCACTATTCCTGAAGTGACCAGAAAGCTTCCTCAGAAAGCTCCGGCGGTGCTGCAGAATGACGGCGGTCCAACCAAATAGCCTAACCCTAACCCTTTCAAGCTTGTTAGAGCTTGAAAGGAACAGAGTTTGAAAGGGTCAAACTCTGTTTCTGCCCTCTATGCTGGATTTCCATGTATATTTACTCATGTTTCAACACATTCATGCACCTATCCCCCATGCTCAGAGCGAAACATGAAGAAATTAGAGGTGCCCAGGCCTTCTGCACAGTACTGCAGCTGTGTCTCTTAAACACAATGAAGGTTGTGGGTCAAAGAAGAAGCAGCACAGCACATCGAGTTTCCAATAGTGAAACGTTTAATCCATGAATACAAAAACTTACTAACCTCAAGAAGGTGAGACTGCCACACTAAAGCTAAATCATATTTCCATGTAATATGTAAACTTTCATTATTACGCAGTGATAACACGTCTGCGTTGCTGCGTTCATTTGCACGCTCACATTTTTACCATTTCCTTTTAGGGACATAATTAATTCCATAGGGTCAGCCCCTGGAGGCCATCTTTCTAAGTGTAAATGGTGTTATGGTTCGCTAAAGGGTTTTAATTCAAAGGTCTTTATTTCCTTTAAAGCTCCTCTTGTGTCTGCACTATAAAATGTAATCCGACTGAGATGGAGAGGTCCCTGTGGGGTTAAATTGGATCACGCCGTAATAGAAAGACTGCCTGGGTAATCAGGAGAAAACGCCAGCAACTCAGGCATCACACATACACCCACACGCAAAGGTGTGCATGCACGTCCACAGACACGCAAACTAACGAGACGTGGCTACGCAGAAGAGCGCCGAAAAGCTCAGAGTCGGCCGAAGCACTCGACCCTGGGAGGTCGGAAGCTGCGGTGGAGATCAGAGGGCACACAGGTGGTGAAGGTCGAAGCCAGGGAGGCGTTTTTGAAAGAGCCAGAGACGGATGAAGAAAATAGATCTGCAGGAAGATGATGTGAATGAAGAGTGTGAGGCGGCGGGGGAGACGTGACACGTGCGAAAGGTAAACGAAAAAGGAGATTTTCCCTTGTGTATCATCTACCTCGACCTCTCCCATGTGTCCTTGTTTATTAACCTACAGATAAAACGGGCTGGACGGGGACCGCCAATGCCACCGATACTGCAGATAAGCACAGTGAGAATTTCAGTCCTGGACTGATTTGTGTTTGGAAAGAGCGATGGGAGCGCTTCCAGGCGTTAGCAGCGTAGATGGCGTCAGAGGAAGCACGCTCGATTTACTTTCAAATACACAGGCTGAGGTTTCCTTTAGCACGTTTATAGCATTAAGCAGCAAAAAGCAGACTGTCTGGAGCATATTTCAGCCCACACTTTAAAACTAGACTTTGTCTATTACAAACAAGAGCAAATCCTAGTAACAACTGAGGAGGCCTGTTTGTCACTCATTTACAGAATTGAAGACACACTTCATGAAACATGGATGTAGCCGCTGTGAGTCGCACACTGGTTTGCATATTCCTGCTATGAGCTCCTCAGACAATGAGAAAATGAACACACATTCCTTGGTTAATGAGTTGTGAGTGATAAATCGTTAGCGTATGAATCCTGAATAATCTCCTTTCTGACTCCTACAATTACCATAATTTACAAATGTGCTTAATGTTTTATTCAGTGCGACTTTAAACAAGTGGCCGAGCGCATGAATTCAACTGCTCAGTGACGTCGCAGAGAAGCGGATCTGTCCGGACCACAGGTACTGCCCCCTGGTGGCCATTAAAAAGGACGTGACTTTAAGTCAGGGGTCTCAAACTCGCGGCCCAGGGGACACTCGCGGCCCAGGGGACACTCGCGGCCCAGGGGACACTCGCGGCCCACGTCACCCCTACTTGACATGAAGAAATATAAGTTTGGACCTTGAAGTTAGTGTTTTTGTTTGTTGTTGAGTGCAGCGTTAAAAGAAGTTCTTTAAAAAGCCAAAAATGATTGAATATGAAGCCGAGAGCACAGACATGCTGAGGCCGTGTTAGCTCAAACACTAATGTGACACTTGTGTCTGCGTTTTGATTTTGTTAAACACGAACACAATGACAGCAGCAGTGCTGCCACGTGTGCGGACAGGAAGAGAGGACCGGTGTGTTGGTTTGGTCGTTCAATGACCGTGGCGTGCTAACTGGTTGATCCTTAATAAGCACGTCTTTTTAAAGAAAAATGATGGTCTCTGTCACGGTGATCGCGGTCTCTTAGCTCACAGATCCACAGTTCCACTCAGAACTGTTTTGGTGCGTTGGCCACTATCACAGTGATTTTGGGGAAATGTAGATGTAATAACCGTGCTGTCCTCTGGCCCTGGTGA
Source organism: Benitochromis conjunctus (assembly GCA_015052645.1). Taxonomy (NCBI): domain Eukaryota; kingdom Metazoa; phylum Chordata; class Actinopteri; order Cichliformes; family Cichlidae; genus Benitochromis; species Benitochromis conjunctus. The sequence goes on along the minus strand of VOQK01026081.1, from coordinate 5,151 downwards.
TGCCGCTGCCACTGACTCTGCTTCCTCGCTGCGCTCACTACTGATTGGAAAGGAGCCCAGTCCATCCCACCAATCAGTGGATCCTCCTAGTTGCTGCCCTATTTAAGCCCAACAGGGATGTGACTCAGGGTGGGCTGTGATTTAATGTGAGCCTGTGATTCAGTTCATAAACGCTACAGGCAGACACTGGGAGGATGTGTTCTGCTAACAGCCAGATACTAGGTGGAGTTACTCGCTGCTGCCTGGGGCTTGGCCAGGTTTAGACACACACACACACACACACACACAACTCACTCACACTGCGCACACACCGAAGGCAGCAGTGCTTTTTTCTTGGTGAGGAGTCAGCAGTTTGTAGTTTAGTCATCGTGTGAGCTGGTTGGTTTTGCTCCTTTCTTTGATTTGGACACACTCTCAGGCCCTGTTGCCCTTCACTTTGTCCCTTTCTTGCTTTTGGACATTAAACATCACCAAAACCAACAACATCTGGTTGTATGTCGGTTCTCTCTCCTCCAACTCAGCTGGGACCCATTCCTGCAGACATTCCCACCCTCCGGTACCTCGCCCGAGTTCCTGAAGTGAAACAGCTTCCCAGCAGCGCATGAAAGATACATCCACCCATCTTCTACACGGTCTCTCTGGGATGTGCGATCTGCAGCGGCCAGGGTCACAGGGGGTTTCATGTCTTTAAGCATTAGACCCAGTCGGGATTTATCGAGCCCCAACTTACATCCCACCAGCAACCAACTGCAGATCAACCTTTTAATCCACAGTCACCGAGTGGCTCAGTCTGTGAGTGCCTCACTCACAGACTGAGGCTGCTCGGCTCAGTTGTTTGAGGATTTTGCAGAATGACTAAAGCCTGAGCACTTTCCAGTCGCTCTCCACCAGCTTCTGGTTCTTCTCTGGGCGCTGAGCCCAGCACGATCAGCTGTTTGTGTTGTGATGTCATGACAATGTCTTCTGGAAACGTCAGCCATTTGTCGAGCTCTCAACACAAAGTTTGAACACACTCGTTGCTTCAGATGGGACGTCTCAGTCGCACGAGTAGCCGGAGTCATGTTTTATACTTCGTGTATTTGTTTTTCATCCCACTGCTGATAACATCTGTTGTTCAGTCAGTGAACAGTGAAAGCTGCTCAGTGCTCAACAATGTCCGGACACACAGAGAACACAACCCGCCCTCTCTGAACAACCGACGCCGCAGGAGTGTAAAATAAATACTGTGTTATTCATCAAACGGCGAACAAAGGCGCGCCGTTCTTGGGCAGAAATGTAATGAAAAAGCAAAAAACCTTGAGCAACCTCTTTGTTCAAAGCTCAGCGTGAAGCTGCCGGAGCGCTCCGAAGTTTTCATCGAGTCTCCTTCCCAGCTCAGCGGCGTGGAAGACCTTGAGCTGCACAGAAACACGAAGCCTGACCAGCCGAGCGTGGAGACGAGAGCGAGAGAAAACCAGACTGAGACAGCCAACGGTGGAAGTCTGTCCGCTACCACAAACATACCAGATAACAGGCAGCAAAGGAAACAGAGGAAGCACACTGTGGGAACGTGGACAGGCCTCATATCTGCAGGCTGCCTCGTATCTAATCAAACATTGTAACCAGCAGAAGTGGGGAGAAGAAGTGTCAGCCGTGGACGTGAAAGAGGGAGGATATAGCTGCTGTAAAAACAGAGGTCTGCATCGACCTCAGCGTTCTGCCACAACATGGCATGAAAACAGAGTGACAGACGTGCAGGCATGACCTCCCCCAGCACCTCGTCCTCTGCCTTCACACTGCCAGTGTCTGGGAGCGCGAGCGATCAGAAGCTCAGGGAGGAGCACGGCTCTCCACGCGAACAGGCCGGCCTTCACGCTCCATACAAACAAAGCAGAAACAGCGTCTGGCTTCAGAGGCTTCACAGTAGCTGGCTGTTCACGACTGGCTGCGAACACAAACGTTCACTTAGTGGAAATCATCGTCATCAGGAGGCTTAGCTTGGTGCTGATTGTAAAGGCTACTTCATCTTGCCTTTAGCTAAACCCTGCGGAGCGTTTGTGTTTCTATCAGCGTCTACCGTCGCGCTCCCTTCTGCTTGGCTCTCTGAGTCCATGAAACATTTCCAGTCACATTGCTGACTTTTCCAAGACATGGAAATGTCCCACAAACAAATGAACTGTGCTCATTCATCCTAAATTTAGCCCCTCTCCCGACCCCTTCGCTGTGACTGTGGGAAACCCCCCATACCCCGCCCCGCTCTGTGTCCAGTGAGGACGCGGCCTGTAGCGTCTTCTTAACTGCGTGATTGTAACTCAGAAAGACGAGACCAGCGTTTGGCGTGTAGGTGTCCTTCCTTTGTCTCTAACTCCCGCTCTCTTTTCTCTCAGGCGCATAAATAAAATAAAACAGGCTTCATCCTCGACCTGAAACAACGGGCTCCTTCAGCCGGCTGAGTTACAGTTCGTCCACAAAGCACCTCAAGGACAAAGAGGCTGAGCTAGTGCCCTGTCCATTCAGCAGTTTGTCCTCGAGGATAGCGATAATGCCTCGCGGTCTGGACACACGTTTCCATCAAACGGCCCACGTAGAGGTTAGAGATTCACGATTCAGTGACCTTCTTTTTAAGCGATTTGACCACAGCGACCGTGTCATTTGCTGAATATATGCACGCTACTGTTTCACCAGAAGCCTGCTGCTAGCATCTGTTAAGCTGCTCTGTGCTAACCAACTAATAAAAGGGATTTTTGGACGTAGCATTAAAACTTCCCTGAGCCTCACATTGATTAGCTGCAGGGAGGCTCGTGTGTGCAGCCTTGGACAAAGAAGAAAAACAGGGCTTGTGAATACAAAGTGAGTACAAATGAAGAGCCCTCATAAAAGGCGTGAGTCACAGGCCTTCTTTCACATGGAGAGCCACGCCACAGCTTTAAATAGACAAACTTCAGCGAAGGCCCAAGGACACCCAGAGCTCAATCACCCGCTCCTCACGGCGTCCTGAAACACGATTATGACCCTGAAGAAACGCAGATGATCACTATCATAATCTCTTCCATCTGCATCACCGGCGTCATCATCAGCCTGGATCTTAATCATCAGTGCTGTCGCTCTCATTATCGTTAAAGCTTTCGTGTTCCAGCTCCCCACTGCTTCATCATCTCGTCATCATCACCTTTCCTCCCCGGACCTCTGGCTGACCTGGGCTGCTCTCTGTCCCGGTTTCTGTCCACCTGATGATTAACTCAGGCAGGCTACTTCTGACAGAGCTGCAGGTCTGAGTTACAACCACGTCCGTGGAGAGCACACAGCAGGAGCCAGTCACATCCTGGCGAGGAAGATGAGGTGGACTGGTTCAAACGTATGTGTTTATGCTTCAGGTATGTGTGCTCGAGGAGCAGCTCTACCAGGGCATGTAGAAACGCCAACACCGTGTCTATCAATCACTCGTGCCACCAAACAGAGCCCAGCGAGCTGTGAACCCACGTCTGCACGGTATATACAACATTTAACTGCTAAACTGTTTATGAGTACTTTGGGTTTTAGTCATCTTGATGAATGCGAGCTGGTCAAAGCTTTGTGGCTAAAGAAGGTAAGACTTCCCATTTAGTCCTCTGAGGCGTTGGTGTCTGCAACAGCAACAAGCTTCACTGGGACATCAAGCAATCGTATCCAAGGAGATGCAAACTGCTACGTTGAAGATGACGGAGGTCCTCCATCTCCAGGACACGACGACCCAGACACCGTTTGGAGGCTGCTGGACACTAATCACAGCTTTAATTAGTTTAGCACACTGGTTCCAGATAGTGAGGGCAGCTAAAATGCTTAGTCAAATCAATAGTGACTTCTATGACTTCCATCACCAGCAGTTCATCTTTTCCTTTTTTCATGATTTAAACAGAAATGCCATCGTAAATCCAGTGAAATGTCGGGTGGGCTCTGAAGGCGTGAAGAGCTAAAACATGCCCAAGCCTAGCTCCAGCAGCTACAGAAAAAAAACACCATCCAATAAAGTAATATTGGATGGACGCTGGTGGCAGACGGAAAGGTAAAACCTTTTTTCTACAGAGTGTGGGATCCAACACAGAGTGCAGAAAAAATGGTTCCCTCCAGGGCAATTCTGGCAACACTTCACACTAATACATTCACTCTATTATCCCTAAATGACTTCCTCTTTCACAGAGGGACGCAAAATAGCAACTAATATGGCTCCTATTATTTTTACCTTAACACATCCTCTGCGCTGTGCAGAAGGAAGCACTTTGAAACTGAAGGATTTGTGAACGGGTCGCTGCAGATTCAGTTTTCTCAGAGTTTTTGGCGAAAAGAAGGCGCGCGTCATGCTTTTTAAGCCGTGCTACATTCAAACCACTCTTCATGTGTGTCTAACATCAAAGCATGTGAGCTTCACCGCCCGGGCATTCAGCACAACATAAAGAACTTGTTTCCGTGACTCAACCTATACAAAGTCAGTCAAAGCAACATCTGTGGTCCCTCTCATTTGGACGGCAGCCTGGAAGCGTGGCCAGTGTGTTTCCAGGAAGACAGCCCGGTCTGGTTATTACTAGGAAACTGTCTTGGAATTCCCAGCAGTGTTTGCCAAGGATTTGGTTAAACTGCTCTCAGGCAGTTTTCAGAGCGCCAGTCCGTGTTTTTCCCCCCTTAGGGTTACAGCAAGGCGGCTTAAGAGCAGCGGGGACCCCTCAGCACATAAATGTTTGGACAGGAGAGGCTCCAGGTCTCACTGGAAACAATGAGATCAAAAAGGCACCATCAAAGCCGTCGAGAGAGATCAAAGTCTGGCAGGGAGAACTTCACTCCGAGTGCATATACCGACAGAGATGAGGATTAGAAAGCTGGCCTGTCACTGCTGCCAGCGGTGGTTTTATTCATGAATGTCACCTGCCTACAGTCTGCCTACAGCCTGCTTACAGCCTGCCTACAGTCTGCTAACAGTATGCCTACAGCCTGCCTACAGTCTGCTAACAGTATGCCTACAGCCTGCTTACAGTCTGCTTACAGTCTGCTTACAGCCTGCTTACAGTCTGCTTACAGCCTGCTTACAGTCTGCCTACAGTCTGCCTACAGCCTGCTAACAGCCTGCCTACAGCCTGCTAACAGCCTGCTAACAGCCTGCTTACAGTCTGCCTACAGCCTGCCTACAGCCTGCTAACAGCC